>JASVEL010006600.1:0-49459 GCA_032618575.1 Nicotiana noctiflora | reverse complement strand
TCCAAGTATTGAGCCTTTCATTTTGCGGATGTTCTGCGATCGCATTCTCCACTTTGTGGTGAGATATGTGATCACATTTTGTGATGTATGTTCTGGGCAAGTCTGGTCTGTGATGATTCTGTGGTCTGCATTATGGTTTTGCGACCGCAGATCAAGTCGCAATTTGAGTTTTTATTTTTAATTCTTTTGTTTTTCCCCCACTGTGCTTATTTTGTCACTCACATCTCACCTTTGTACAGATATGGCTCCCAAACAAAAGCATGCTTCCACAGCGCTAAAAAGGGCATCCTCCAATCGTCCCATGGTACACGCAAAGCAATCAAGGATGAAGTCTTATGAGCCACGCCCCTCCCAGTCTGATGAGGAGGTGCTCTTGCCTAAGGTTGACCCAGTGGCTGAGGCAATAAGGAAACAAGGAGATGACTACCACCTCCGCTGGGGGGTAGAGGGATCTAGGCAAAAGTATAGAGAAGGGCTCGTCAAGCAAAAAATCCTGCCCGAAAAGTAATTGAGCCTGAATTGGTTGAAAGAAAAGAATCCCCATATCTTGGAGAACATAAAGAAGAGAGGATTGGAGTCCCTCACTGAGCCACCTGTTGAGTATAATAAAGCCCTTGTTCTAGAGTTTTACGCATCATATGGGGCCTCCAAGACTAAGTACCATAAACGCAATAGAATTTTCACTGATGAAGTGCTTGTTCGGGGGAAAACTATCTTCTGCAACATCAATGCCAATAATGAATTATATGTCCCAGGTTGGCGTGCAGGCACAACTGAGTATGCTAAAAATTTGCGAACAGGGGAAAGTGAGCGAGGGTGGATTGGTTCAATAATAGCAAAGGGGACTCCTAATTGGATCAACCCTGGGCATAAGATCTACAAAGAGAGTTTTTCAAAAGTGGGTCATTTCTGGCTCAACTTTCTTACCTCTAGATTGATACCGACTCGGAACAAGACTGAAATAGCTATTGAGAAGGCCCTTCTCATTGCCTGTATCATGAGTAATATCAAGATAAATGTTGGGGCTGTGATATTCCAAGAGATAGGAATTTGGGAAACACAGTATGTTAATTCACTTCCGTTTCCTTCTTTAATCACAACCCTCTACGAAGCTGTGAAGTGCCTGTCGATGAGCGCAAAGACAAGATCGGAAAGGAAACACATGTCATTAATATCACTAGACTTAGTGATGTTGTTATCCCACCAATGGTTCCAATTCAGGAGCAGACTATTGAAGAGCCTTCAGACTCCCAGCCCACTGTGATCCCTCAGGCTACTGTGGCAGCATCTTCCATTTCCGAGCCTGCTTCTAAATCCACCATTGTCCAGCCTTCTATGGCCATTCCTGTTGTCTCAAAGCTTGGTCTATTGGCTCAGCATGCCAATGCCAAGGTAGAACAACTTTTGAAGACCTTGCCTAATCTCATAAAAAAGCCCCGACTCCTATGCAAGCCTCAGTGACAGCCCTTCAACAGCAACACCCAAAGTTTGAGGATCGTTTGCAGCAACTTGAGTTGAGGGTGGAAAATATAGAGCGGCCTGACGTTAGTGTATTTCCTGGACTCAAGGAGGAGGTTTCTTCTATGAAGACCGAGCTCCAAAAGATGCGAACTTGGATTTTGATCTATCATCCCTCTTTCCAACAGATGGTGATCAGGTTACATGCACATCACCTCTAGACTTAGGTCTTGATTTCTCCACACTGATGACTGATACTATCCCTCCTCTAGCCCATATTGTGATCCATTCCGGGGAGGTGTCCGGAGGTTCTGGTAAGTCAGAGGATGAGGAGGAAGAAGAGGGCGAGGATGAGGAAAGTTCTAGATATTCAAGCGATGGTGGCCCTCAGGATAAAGGAAAGCAGATTGCGCATGCTTATGTTGAGGATGATATTACTGAGGATACTTCTATTGAAGAAGTGGAGTAAGTAGATATGCAGAGAGAGATCCAGCGGTCTCTAGTAGACTTGACCATCCCTACAACTCTATCAGCCACCCCGCCATCAGTGGGCAAGTCTAGCAGCTCAGAGGCTCCAGCACCAGCACCAGCCCCAACTCAAGCTCCAACTCCTACTCTGGACCAGTGTGAGAGCACTACTCCATCAGTAGAGGTCACTCCTCAGACCGAGCTCTCATCGGTCCTAGCTTCCACATTCGAGGGTGACCCCTCCAGCACTCAGCCAGCTACCGAATCCCATAGCACTTAGTGTGCCTCATGGAGCCCCCTCAAACTCATATCTTTGTTCTTATGCATTGGGGACAATGTATGCTTTTAGTTGGGGTGCAGGGTAGCAATATAGATATTTTTTGACATAGGAAACTGTTGTACATATGCATGTCTTTATGTCATAATCAAACTCATGTACTCATATGTATTTTGTGTTATTAGTATGATTTTGGTACATGAGTTGTGTTTTTTTGTTCGTGATGATGTTAATATTAATGGTTGTTTTGTGTTCATATTAGTGTTGTGTGAATATGATACCATTTTCCATATAAAAGAAAAATAACAAAAACAAGTAGATAGTAGTTAGTAATCAATTTCACTTGTTTTTTCTTCTCCTGGGTCTTTTGAAGGGTGTAATGGTAGAACCAGGATAGTAGAATGAATCGTATTGACTGGTTTGGTATAATTGCCTAGTATAAAGCATGTCTCTGTACATATATACCCTTCAACACACACACACACACACACACACACATACACACACACACACACACACACACATATATATATATATATATATATATATATATATATATATATATATATATATATATATATATATATATATATATATATAAAGAGATCAACTATGTGAACTTGAGGCTCGCGCTGTGACTCTATGCCGCCCTAGAGTTATACATGTGTCTATGATGAAGGCTTTGAGTTGCCAAGTGGTGACTCGAAAGCGTCAAACTATGTGAGTGAAACAGTTCATGTGCCATTTGTGTGTGAGTTCTCTGTGTGTATATAATTCTTGTGTTTACTTCTATCATCCAGAACTTTCCTGGTTGGTCTTTCAATGCTAATGATAGTATATTTGGTTGGAGGAATGATCTTAGGCATTCTTTGCTTTATTTGCAAGACCTCTTAAGCCTTTCAAGCTGACCTTTGCATAAATAATATCAATAGTACCCTATTTGAGCCTTTAAACCTTTTCTTTGGCCAACTCATTACAAACCTTTCCCATTTTGTAAACAATTCCCTCTCTTGAACATGTCCCTCCTTGAACATTGAAAATGAGGCTAAAAGCCTAAGTTTGGGTAGTGTTAAAGTGGAGATTGGTAAGGTTGTACATTGAGTGTAGGACCACATGCATCAAAGGTATTTGTTTTAAATCATTCAAGCTCCAAAAAGAAAAAGAAAAAAAGAAAAAAGATATATGTATGTAAAAAAAAGAAGAGAAAATATGTGTATGTAAATAAAGTATGAAGCCGTGAATAAAATTAGAAGATGTATGTAAGGTCGTTCAATATTGGAAGTTAAATACAAATGAGGCTATGAGGGTTTGAAAAGAAGAAAAGTGCATAAGAATGAAAAATGTGAGTAGTGTTCGAGGAGGGTGAAGCCACTTGTACCCAAATGTTTATCCAACCCTTCTTTAAACCTACATTATAAGCTTAAAAAGTCCTATGGGACCTCCAACCGAACATTCTTGAATAAATAATGAATTAAAATAAGGGCAAGTCTATGGTATGAAATATTGTAACACTTGAAGTTCTTCGTGAAAGTGAGTGTATTTGTGAATTGTCCCTTTTTGTTGTCCTTATAAATATTGTGATTTTGGGACCTTCTTTCTAGTGAGGGTACATGACTGTGGAGTTAAACAAAAGTTGAGTTTTTGAGTCAGATGCAGTTGCACTCGGCTGAGGGTAACATTTTGTCGCAATGACTGAGGCTCAAGGTTCACAAGTTGATTAGTTTTCCTTGTATATACTGTCGGTTCAAGAAGGGTAAAGAATTGAAAATACATGCTTGAAGTACTAGCAACGAATACCACCCGTGGTCATTATTGTTTTATGTTTTATAAATGAAGTCTAGAACAAGCTAAGGTTGTTTTAGTTGTATGAGGAGAAGCAAGAGTTTAAGTTGGGGGTGTTGATGTGTCGGAGAATTTTGGCATATTTCAATGCTAATTGCTTAGATTTTAGCTTGTTTTAATGCAATTATCTCCTTTACTTATGTAGTTTTGGTGTTTCTACAGTACATAAGGACTAAGGACCCAAGAGCATGGAAATGGAAGCAAAAAACACAAGAAAATAGCAAAATGTAGCAAAAATGCAAGTCTGCAACACACTATGCGATTCTATATTACTGATACGAGCCGCAGAATGCACATTCAAACCGTAGACAAAAGCAGAGCCCTGGTAAATCTCAAGTCAAGAATGCAGCCCACTATGCGACTGCAGAACCTGTATGCCCGCAAAGTGGACGGCAAATCAACCATGAAGCTCGCTTAATGACGAAGATGTGATGCAAACTGTGATCACATTTCTGCAATGCGAATCACATAATTGGAATGCGATGAAGATCTGAAAATAGGGTTTTAGTCTGCAATGGGGTAGTTTATGATGCGGACAACATCTACGCTTTGCGAAGAGAATGCGGTCTCATTTGTGACCTGAAAGGGTATTTTTATCCATTTTCTGTCCCTATTTTTAGTCCACTATAAATAGATTCTTTATAGTTTTGGGGGCTCATCTTGTTAGGTTTTTGAGCAACATTCCAATATGTTAATACTCCTCACTTTTGGAGTCTTTTGGGGTCAAGAATATTCTCTTTGTAAGCTTTATGGCATTTATTATTCTTTTGCTTTTGTATTTTAGTATGAGTAGCTAACTCTAAATGCTAAGGGTTATGGACCCTAAATGAGTATTATGTTAATAGGTATTTAACATTGTCAGGTTTTTGAGCAACATTCCAATATGTTAATACTCCTCACTTTTGGAGTCTTTTGGGGTCAAGAATATTCTCTTTCCCGTGCTTTATTTATTGTTGGTGGTTGCAAATATTAACAAGTGCCATTAAATTATATTTTGCTTGGGAAAGTGGGTTAGAATTTGGTAGAAGTAAATATCAAAGACTTAAGTCTTTAAATCTTCTTTAATAAAATCGCTTAGGGATAAGTGAGTTTTATTTGGGATATATTGATTGTTATTAATTACAACTCTTTTACATTTGAAAAAATTATAAAGAGGAAATACAACCAAACTATTGGGAAATATTGGGTAGTCACTTAGACATCATTTGCATATCAAAAGGACAGACCATTGGAAATATATTATATTAACACCGATACCTTTACATTTCATTAAAGGGGACACAACCTTGGTTTCTTTAATCCTATTAATTACACTTTCAATATTTCAATTAGTTGTTACTTCAAAACAAACTAAATTCATACTCTTGTCACTATTAATTCACACTCTTGTTATCGTTAACTGGATAGAACTACGACTTTGGCCGAGCAACACACTATTCTAGTAACCTTTTTACACTTATTCCCTGTGGGATTCGACCCCAACCTTGTTGGGTTATTATATATGACATCGACCATCTTACACCTTTTATAGAAGTGTAATTTTAGCGTATCAATTATCATTCAATCCGTATTTTATCCCAAATTGGCTACTTTCAACGAAACCCATTTTCTTTTGTACGTATACCCTTATCCTTCATGAAACTTACTTATCGCTTGTTACAAATAGCATAAATACGTTAACCTTAAGATAATCTCATCCCCGAGTCTATGGCAACAAACTAAAGGCAATTTTTTTTAACGTACGAAAATATGAGATGTAACACATTTACTACCTTTCAATTCTCTGGGGTTGCATTAAGTTGGTGGGAGACTTATGAGAAGCGCAGGCTGCTCGGCGCAGCACCCTTACTTGACAGTAGTTCTCCGTCATAAAAGTTCAATAACTTTATGCTTGGAATAATTTCCTATTTGGCAAAATGAAGATTAGGAATGCCCGTACCACGTGTCTTCTTCTCTTTTACCCCTTAACATCTTGCCTCAAAGAAATTTATTTTTATTACTTATTGTAATTTATCTGTTTCAATTTAGATAAGATAGTTTGAATTGGAACGGAGTTTAAGAAATTTTTTTGTTTGAAACTTGTTGTCTTATAAGCTTAAGAGATAAAAGCTTTGTGGGGCCATGAAATTTATGTGGTTATAAAATCTTCTCATTAAAGGTAAAATGAGTAAAATGAAGAGTTTAAACTTGAATTATTTCCAAATTTAGATGTGTCATTTATTTTGGAACAAACTAAAAAGGAAAGTACATCCTCTAATTTGAAACGGGGAGAGTATTTATATATAAGGGTAAATATGTAAAGAACTAAGGGTAAGCTGTGGGCCGACTAGGCTTTCCTCCTTTTTGCTTGAAGCTTTGTCAAAGAAGCATTCTATTCCGAAAAGGCTTAGGGCTAGGCTAAACCTCCCTCAAGGCCATGAAGTCAGAGAGCTCTTATTCAAAGAACTTGTGATATTCCCTTAACTGTAGATTCAATTGCACTGGGCATGAACCCAAAAACCAATAGGAAAGAGAGCATCGTCTACTCAGACTGTGACAGTCGTAACGAAAACAGTAAGAGCAGAAAGTGGAATAAAACTAGCAGCAGATATGCATTCAGTTAACTTGAAAACGAGCTCGATTACATGTGTGTAAGAAAATGAATATGGGTTTCTAAGATCAATAAAAATAAATATATTTCAACCTTCTGCCATGGATGTAAATCTAATACCCCCCCCCCTCTTCAAGTTGGAGGGTGGACATACACCCAACTTGGCAGCCAAAGAATGATGGGCCCTACATGTCAAGAACTTGGTAAAAATGTCAGCAAACTAGGGAATAGTAGAACATGATATAAAGATATCAAATCATCAGCCAACTTGGTCCCGATAAAATGACAATCAACCTCTATATGTATGATTCGCTCGTGGAAAATAGAGTTCTTGCCTATGTTAATCGTAGCCCGATTGTCACAAACAATAGGGAAATGAGTAGAGGCTTGCAAGACCATGTCAGACAATAAACAGACCAGCCAAGATAACTCAGAAAAAACTTTGCTCATAGCTCTTTATTCATCCTCGGCGGAGGATAAAGTAAGCACCTACTATTTCTTAGACTTCCAACTAATAAGAATGCCACTTAAGAAAATACAAAAACCACTAACAGAGTGGTGAGAATTAGGGAACCAATCGCTATCACAGTAGCCAACCAAATAATAATCAGCAGAATCATTAAAAAAGAGAACAACATCATAAGTTCCCTTTAAGTATCGTAAGATATGTAAAGCTATAGCCATGTGAGGGAGTCTGGGTGTTCGGAGAAATTGATTAAGGTGTTGGACAATAAAGCAAATATAAATATGAGTGTGGGTAAGAAAGTTAAGCTTCCCTATGAGGCTTTGATATGTATCAGAGCTGGGCCGAAGATCACCAATATCAAAGTGCAACTTAACAGTCAAATCCTATGGGTATACAACAGAAGATACAATAGAACTGTCAAAATCAACAAGTAAATAAACAATAAACTTTTGTTGATGCAACAAAACAGTAGAATAATGTAAATAAATCTGAATACCCAGGAAATGGTGGAGAAGCCCGAGATCCTTTACTCAAATTGGTCATCTAGAAAAAATTTTGAGGCAGCAATTTCAAGTATATCATCCCCTGTTAGAATTATATCATTAACATATACAACTAGAAATACAGTAGACTAAGTTGAATTCGTGATAAATATGGAGTAATCATTTAAAGAATGGCTATAACCTCTATAGCAAAGTGCATGAGACAATTTAGCATACCATTATTGAGAATCTTGTCGCAAACCATACAAAGACTTATTCAACTTACACACCAAATTATGACTAGAAGATTCAAAAGCAACATACAACCCTTTGGGGAGTTTTATGTACACTTCTTTATCCAAATCACCATGCAAAAAGATATTATTAACATCTAATTGGAACAAAAATCATTTCTGTTTAACTGCATAAGCTATATAATAGTACACATTTTCATTATGGGAGAAAATATTTCATGAAAGTCAATACCCTCTATTTGTGTATCTCCTTACAACCAACCTTGCTTTGTGTGTTTTCGCACTATCATCAACTTTATATTTGATTTTGTGCTCCCATTTACAACCAATTATCTTTGTACTTTTGGGTAGTTCCACAATATCCCAAGTCCTATTAGTTTCCAATCCTTAAACTCTTTCCTCATAACTTCCTGCCAAGCGAGATTAGCAGCAGCCTGAGCGTAAGAGTGAGGCTCAATTGCTGCAGATCGAGAACCTTAAGTGGATGTAGTAAAGGAGCAAGAAATATAAGGAGGAAGTTGAACCACATAGTTTTGAAGATGAGATATGAGCTTATGACTTCTAGTAGACTTTTTGACTGCGACTAAGGGGGAACCATGAGTTGGTGCATGAGCAGGTGAAATAAAAGTAGGAGAAGAAGGAGCAGGTTAAAGTGAAAGGGAAAAATAAGGCGGAGGAGAACGAGGGAAATTATATGTAGATTCATCAGAATAAGGAGGGAAAATAGAATGAAAGGGAGAGGAAGGCGAATCGAGTTTGAGAGGAAAGATACACTCATGGAAGAGGGAGATTTCTGGAGATAAGAATGGACTTATTTTTTAGGTTGTAAAGCTTGTATCCCTTTTTGTCAAAAGAATAACCAATAAAGACACAAGGGACAATCCTAGGTTGAATTTTATCTCTATGACATTTGGGCACATTTGCATAATATAGGCAACCAAAAGTATTTAAATGTATATAAAAGGGTGATTTTCCATATAGAATTTTAAATGAGGTTTTGTTAGATAAAAAGAGGAAGGAAATTTATTTATAAGATAAGGGGTTGTTAAAACACAGCCCCCCCCCCCCAAATTTTATTTGAAGTTTGCATTGGAATAATAAATCTCTTGATGTTTACAACAAATGTCTATATTTTCTTTCAACAACCCTATTCTATTGTGGTGTGTGAGGGCATGTGGTTTGGTATCCCATTATAAAAAAAGAATTGGCAGGCTAAGTTTGAAGAACCAAGCTCCAAGACATTATCACTTCTGATTGTTTGTATAGAGAGATTAAATTATCTTTTCATCATGCCAATAAAGGATTTAAGTAAAGGAAAATCATACTTGTATACAGTGAATCAGAGGGTCCAATTTCTCGTCATCGAGGCGCCACAGAAGATCATCTTGAAGGATTGGGTCCACGGCCGAGTATCCTCCCTCGAAGATCATTGACACTCGACCTCAGGGTAGTAATGATTACTGTAATGGTAGAAATGGAGAGTTACCAAGGCACACCGCTAGTACTGACAGAGCCTAGTGGACAACTCTAAACCCGATTCATGGTATCATATAGCTGTGCAATCTTCATATCTTTGTAATTAATGCATTTTGTACTATGTTGAGATTCACCTCATATATAAAGGTGTCACGACCCTAGTTCACCAGTTGTGAACATGTCATGATGGCACCCAGTCCCCACGACTAGGTAAGCCTAACACGCTGCGAAATCTATAAATTATAATTACTTAAATAAGAAACAGCGGGGAAAATAACATAAAAGATATGTAATCCGTGCCACTTGGCACATACATCCGTCACACAATAAATAAACACTACCAAGATCCGGAACCCCACGGTAACACGGACTAAAAGGGAAATACAACTGTGGCTCTATGTGTAAAGAGTATCTAACAACGAAATGAAGAAAAATGTCACTTAGTAATACTAGAATAGAAGGGAAGCCTCCGGATCCGCGGACGTAGCAGATCATACCTCGAAGTCTCCCGGAAAGCTGCAGAATCACCTAGTACGAGCCTGCTCTGATGTACCTGGATCTGCACAACAAAAGTGTGCAGAAGAGTAGCATGAGTACACCACGGCGGTACTCGGTAAGTGCCAAGCCTAACCTCGATGGAGTAGTGACGAGGAAGGTCGGGGCCCTACCGAGAATAATAATAATAATAATAATAATAAAATAAACAGTTTAACAGATAACAACAAAATTTCCAAAATAACAACATTTACTTAAACTGTCTACAATCAAGCTAATAACAAATAACCAACTCTATAAACAAGTCCAGGATCCGTGGGAATTGAACCCACGGTCCCATTCTCAGAGTACCTTTGGGTCTCCGGGAATCGAACCCGCGGCCCATGTCTCGATAATATCACAATAACTCGGGATCTCCGGGAATCGAACCCGCAGTCCTACCAATAAATAACTCGGGATCTCGGGAATCGAACCCGCAGTCCTACCAATAAATAACTCGGGATCTCGGGAATCGAACCCGCGGTCCCTACCAATAAATAACTCGGGATCTCGGGAATCGAACCCGCGGTCCCTACCAATAAATAACTCGGGATCTCGGGAATCGAACCCGCGGTCCCTACCAATAAATAACTCGGGATCTCGGGAATCGAACCCGCAGTCCCTACCAATAAATAACTCGGGATCTCGGGAATCGAACCCGTAGTCCCTACCAATATCACGTCGGGTCTCGGGGAATCGAACCCACAGCCCTGGGTCTCCGGGAATCGAACCGCAGTCCACAAACACAGCCAATTAAGGAAATCCACGGAGAGAAATAATTATGCTCAACTATAACTTCACCGAAAAATAGTGCCAATAATTAACAAGGAATTCAAATAAGGCAGTTAGGCAACTAAACAGTTAAGTGCTACCTAATCATGCTCTTCTAACCACTACTGGGTAAAATATCAAATTAACAACCAAAGACAGGGATATCGCTCAATCGAACATTTCTGAATAAAATACGTGTTCATCAACCAGCGCATGCACACGCCCGTCACCTCGCGTACAAGGCATTTCAACTATCACATAATATCCTAGGGGTGAAAATTCCCCCACACGAGGTTAGACAAGCCACTTACCTCAATTCCGGTACAAAACCGCTAAGTAATAACCCTCTTGCCACGAATGTCGGCCTCCACAAGTGTAGAATCTGATAAAAATCAATAGAATCACATCAAAATAGGCCAATTGGGCATTACCCAATCAAATTAACTCAAAATACACCAAAACCCACAAGTTGCCAAGACCCGACTCTCGGCACGCTTATCGAAAAATCACGAAAATTATATATTCGGGTTCCTTATCTCAATACGAGTCCGTGCATATAAAATTTATCGAAATCGGACTCCGTTTGCCCATTCAAATCAAAGATTTCCTACTTTTAGGCCTAGGGTTCAAACCCACCTTTAATCTCCCATTTTCAGTGAAATAAACAAGGATTTCGTGATAAACTAACGAATTAAGGTCAAGGAACTTACCCCCGATGATTTCCCGATGAAATCCCAGCGTTTCCCCTTCAAACTCCTCTCTTGGAGCTCAAATATGGCGTTTTAGTGTATGGGGGTCGCGGGTTGACTGTTCTGGTTTTAATATTTTCTGACTGAAGTTTTACCCTTCGCGTTCGCGTCCCAAGCCCACGCGTCCGCGATGCTTTACCCATTTGACTTTCGCGAACGCGATGCACTTCACGCGTCCGCGTTGAAGAAAAAATCCCTGACCCTTCGCGTTCGCGTCCTTACCCCACGCGAACGCGATGCTTCTCCAGCCTGACCTACGCGAACGCGTCAAGACCCATCGCGAACGCGATGACCACCTAAACCAGCCCTTCGCGAACGCGTCCCTGGTCTCGCGAACGCGAAGGCCAGTGTTCTGCTGCACTGCTGCTGCAATTTCTGCAGATTTTTCAAAGTTCCATATGCCCGTTTGATGGTCCGAATTCATCCCGAGGCCCCCAGGGCCCCAACGAAAACCACCAACATACTCCAAAACACGATACGAACTTGTTCCAATCATAAAAACACCATCCTAAACATCAAAATCACCAATTACACACGAATTCAAGCCTAAGTTTCTTAAAACTTTTCGAATTGCACATTCGATCAAAAACCCGCCCAAACGACGTCCGAATGACCTGAAAATTTGCGGACATATCCAAAATCACATAACGAAGCTACAGAAATTTGTCGGAATTCCATTCCGACCCCCGGATCAAAATCTCACCTATCGATCGGATTCGCCAAAATTTCAACCTTCGGCATTTCAAGCCTAATTGAGCTACGGACCTCCAAAATACCTTCCGAACGCGCTCCTAACCCCGAAATCACCTAACGGAGCTAATGGAACCATCGGATTTCCGTTCCGAGATCGTCTTAACACTGTTCCGGCTATGGGCCATTTTCTAGTTTCAAAGCTCTTATTTGGGGACTAAGTGTCCCAAAATGCTCAAATTTTCGGAACCGACTCTCCCGGCAACCCACAATAGCAGAAATGAGCTTTGGGGAACAGTTAAATTAGGGATAAGGGCGTAATTTCCTAAAACGACCGGTCGGGTCGTTACATCTTCCCACACTTAAAGATTCGTTCGTCCTCGAACGAGCATAGAAAACATACCTGGAGTAGTGAAAAGATGAGGGTACTGGCTGCGCATATCCTGCTCGGTCTCCCAAGTCGCCTCTCCGACCGGCTGGCCCCGCCACTGAACCTTTACCGAAGCGATGTTCTTTGACCTTAGCTTCCCGACTTGCCTGTCTAGAATGGCTACGGCTCCTCAACGTAAGACTGATCCTCGTCTAGCTGAACAGAAGTGAAATCCAACACATGCGACGGGTCACCATGGTATCTCCGGAGCATGGAGACATGAAATACGGGGTGAACTCCGGCTAGGCTGGGAGGTAAGGCCAACTCATAAGCAACCTCTCCAACACGCCTCAAAATCTCAAAAGGGCCAATAAATCTAGGACTCAGCTTCCCTTTCTTCCCAAACCTCATAACGCCCTTCATGGGCGAGACTCGAAGCAGAACCCGCTCACCAACCATAAAAGCCACATCGCGAACCTTCTTGTCCGCATAACTCTTCTGTCTAGACTGGGCCGCACGAAGTCTGTCCTGAATCACCTTGACCTTGTCCATAGCCTCCTGAACCATATCAGTACCTAGTAACCTGGCCTCGCCCGGCTCAAACCAACCCACGGGAGACCCGCACCTCCTACCATATAGGGCCTCGTACGGTGCCATCTGAATACTAGACTGGTAGCTGTTGTTATAAGCAAACTCCGCCGGTGGCAAGAAGTGATCCCATGAACCTCCAAACTCAATCATGCACGCACGGAGCATATCCTCCAAAATCTGAATAGTTTGCTCGGACTGACCATCAGTCTGGGGATGAAACGCTGTGCTCAGCTCCACCCGAGTACCTAAATCCTGTTGTACAACTCTCCAGAACAGTGAAGTGAACTGAGTGCCTCTATCTGAAATGATGGAAACTGGAATACCATGCAGCCGAACTATCTCCCTGATATAGATCTCCGCCAGTCGCTCCGATGAATAAGTAGTGCTCACCGATATAAAATGGGCGGACTTGGTCAGCCGATCCACAATAACCCAAATGGAATCAAACTTCCTAACGATCCGTGGAAGTCCAGATACAAAGTCCATGGTGATGCGCTCCCATTTCCACTCTGGAATCTCAATCTGCTGCATCAATCAACCCGGACGCTGATGTTCATACTTCACATGCTGGCAGTTGAGGCATCTAGAAACATAATCAACTATATCCCTCTTCATCCGCCTCCACCAATAATGCTGTTTCAAGTCCTGATACATCTTCGCGGCACCCGGATGGATGGAATACCGCGAACTATGGGCCTCTGCTAGAATCAGCTCTCGAAGATCATCTACATTGGGCACACGGATACGCCCCTGCATCCTCATAACTCCATCATCCCCGATGGTAACATCTCGAGCATCACCACGCCGAACTCTATCCTGAAGGACAAGCAAATGAGGGTCGTCGAACTGACGCTCCCCGATGCGGTCAAATAGAGAAGACCGAGAAACCACACAAGCTAGAACCCGGCTGGGCTCCGAAAGATCCAGTCTAACCAACTGCCTGGCCAAAGCCTGAACATCCATCGCCATAGGCCTCTCCGAAGCTGGTAGATATGCCAAACTCCCCAAACTCTCTGCCCGACGACTCAAGGCATCAGCAACCACATTAGCCTTGCCTGGATGATAGAGAATAGTAATATCATAGTCCTTCAGTAGTTCCAACCATCTCCTCTGACGCATATTCAGGTCCTTCTGCTTAAGCAAGTGCTGCAAGCTCCGGTGATCAGTGTAGATCTCACAAGGAACTCCATATAAATAATGACGCCAAATTTTCAAGGCGTGAACAATGGCAGCTAGCTCCAAATCATGAACAGGGAAATTCTTCTCATGCACCTTCAGCTGCCTCGACGCGTAGGCAATCACCCTACCGTCCTGCATCAATACCGCGCCGAGTCCAACTCGTGAGGCATCACAATATACGGTATGGGACCCCGTACCTGTAGGCAACATCAATATAGGGGCCGAAGTCAACGCTGTCTTGAGCTTCTGAAAGCTCGCCTCACACTCGTCTGTCCACCGAAAAGGGGCACCCTTTTGGGTCAATCTAGTCATAGGTGCTGCAATCGAAGAGAACCCCTCTACGAAACGACGGTAGTAGCCCGCCAAACCAAGGAAACTGCGAATCTCAGTAGCGGAGGAGGGTCTGGGCCAACTCTGCACGGCCTCCACCTTCCTCGGATCTACTCGAATACCATCACTCGACACCACGTGGCCCAAAAATGCCACAGAACTCAACCAAAATTCACATTTAGAGAACTTGGCATAAAGCTGCTTCTCCCTCAGGATCTGAAGCACTATCCTCAAATGCTGCTCGTGCTCTTCCCGACTCCGAGAATATACTAGAATATCATCAATGAAGACAATCACGAACGAGTCCAGATAAGGCCTGAACACATTGTGCATCAAATGCATAAATGCTGCTGGGGCATTAGTCAACCCAAAAGACATCACGAGGAACTCATAGTGACCATACCGGGTCCTGAAGGCAGTCTTCGGGATATCTGGCTCCCGAATCTTCAGCTGGTGATACCCAGAGCGCAAATCAATCTTAGAAAACACATGTGCGCCCTGTAGCTGGTCAAATAAATCATCAATACGGGGCAAAGGATACCGGTTCTTCACTTGTAACCTTATTCAGGTGACGATAGTCAATACACATACGCATAGAACCGTCCTTTTTCTTCACAAATAATACAGGAGCACCCCAAGGCGAAACACTGGGTCGAATAAAACCCTTGCCCAATAACTCCTGTAACTGATCCTTCAACTCCTTTAATTCGGGAGGAGCCATACGGTACGGTGGAATAGAAATGGGCTGAGTGCCCGGCAACAAGTCAATAGCAAAGTCAATGTCTCGGTCAGGCGGCATGCCCGGAAGATCAGCTGGAAATACATCAGCAAAGTCACGTACCACATGAACAGAATCAATAGAGGGAGTATCAACACTGACGTCCCGCACATAGGCGAGATAAGCAGCACACCCCTTCTCAACCATACGCTGAGCTCCGAGAAAAGAAATAACACGGCTAGGGGTGTGATCTAGAGTACCACTCCACTCAATACGTGGAATGCCTGGCATAGCCAGCGTCACGGTCTTGGCGTGACAATCAAGAATAGCATAATGGGGCGACAACCGGTCCATGCCCAGAATAATATCAAAATCGACCATCCCGAGCAGCAATAGATCCGCTCTGGTCTCAAAATCACAAATGGTAATCAAACACGACCGATATACGCGGTCCACGGCCAAAGAATCACCCACCGGAGTGGAAACATAAATGGGGGCACTCAAAGAATCCCGAGGCACACCCAGATGAGAAGCAAAGTAAGAAGACACATATGAAAAAGTGGAACCAGGGTCGAATAGAACCGATGCCTCCCTGTGACTAACCAGAATAATACCTGTGATAACAGAATCAGATGCAACAGCCGCAACGCGATCAGGAATAGCATAGAATCTGGCCTGTCCCCCCTCTCGAGGGCGGCCTCTAGAACCCTGACCCCCGCCCCTGGCTGGCTGGGCAGGTGGAATAGCGGCTGGAGCTGGAATGATAGCCTGCTGACCCTGAGAACCACGCTGATGCTGCGAAGACTGGTGAGGTGCCCCCCTCCTACGCCTGGGGCACTCCCTCACCAGGTGGCGAGTATCCCCGCACCCAAAGCAAGCCCTAGGAGGACACGGTGACTGTGACTGACCGGCCTCACCCCCACTAGCCTGACCTCTGGAAGGACCCCGCGCAGGAGGTGCACTGGAAACTGGGGGAGCATAATAAGGCTCCTGAGGTGCTGGAAGACCTGGAGTACTACCTGCTGCGGGCAATGCCGAGTGAACTGGTCGACCGGAATAACCCCTGCCAAAACGACCGACTGCTGAAGTACGGGCACCAGAGAAATGGCCCGACTCACGAGACCTCTTGGCCTCTCTATCTCCCCGCTCTCTAGGGAGCATACTCTCGATCCTCCCGGCAATGCTAACTGCCTGCTGATAAGATATATCTGTCTCCAACTCTCTGGCCATGCTGGATCGGATAGGCGGAATCAAGCCCTCAATAAATCTCCGTACTCTCTCCCGAACCGTGGCTACCAAGGCCGGTGCATGCCTGGCCAGACGGGTGAAACTGATGGCATACTCCGATACTGACATGGAGCCCTGTCGCAACCGCTCAAACTCCGAGCGCCAAGAATCCCTAAGGCTCTGTGGAACAAACTCCCTCAAAAATAGATCTGAAAACTGCGTCCAAGTCAATGAAGCAGACTCTTCTGGACTATCCAACTCATACGTGCGCCACCAATCATAAGCGGCCCCGCGAAACTGAAAAGCAGTGAAGGAAACCCCGCTGGTCTCCACAATCCCCATAGTACGAAGAATACGATGACACTCCTCTAGAAAGCCCAATGCATCATCTGAAACCAGACCACTAAACACTGGAGGGTCATATTTCTTGAACCTCTCCAATCTACGCTGCTCGTCCTCAGAGGCAGCTGGTCCACCTCCTGGTTGTGCTGGAGCGGCAGGAGGCATAACCAAAACATCTGGAACATGTCCCACTGGCACACGCTGCTCCGGTGTAACGGCTACGGGAGTCTGGGCCCCTCCCCCGGCCTGAGATGTAGCTGCAACAAGAGGAAGCAATCCTGCCTGGGCTAAAGTGGTATACATGCTCATGAATTGAGCCAGGGTCTCTTGTAGTGCCGGAGTAGTAGCCGCTGTAGTCGGTGTACCGAGTGCCTGCGCTCCAACCTGGGTCTACCGGTGGCACCTCGGCGGCGGCGCGCGATGGTGCTTGTGGCTGCACCTCGGGCGCGTCCTCGTCCTCTACCTCGGCCCCGGCCTCCGACGGCAGCAACAGGGGGCGCGGGTACCCGATCATCGCGGTTAGCTCGTGTCCTCACCATCTGTGAGAGAATAGAAAGCAGATAGTTTAGATTTTTGATGCCAAAAATGTCGCACGACAAGGAATCCAAAAGAAATGAAGAGTTTCCTAAACAGTTACATAGCCCCTCGTAGATAAATACGGACGTCTCCGTATCGATCAGCGAGACTCTAAGTAACCGGTCTGTGTCCCGTGACTCCTATGAACCTAGAGCTCTGATACCAACTTGTCACGACCCTAGTTCACCAGTTGTGAACATGTCATGATGGCACCCAGTCCCCACGACTAGGTAAGCCTAACACGCTGCGAAATCTATAAATTATAATTACTTAAATAAGAAACAACGGAAAATAACATAAAAGATATGTAATCCGTGCCACTTGGCACATACATCCGTCACACAATAAATAAACACTACCAAGATCCGGAACCCCACGGTAACACAGACTAAAAGAGAAATACAACTGTGGCTCTATGTGTAAAGAGTATCTAACAACGAAATGAAGAAAATGTCAACTAGTAATACTAGAATAGAATGGAAGCCTCCGGATCCGCGGACGTAGCAGATCATACCTCGAAGTCTCCCGGAAAGCTGCAGAATCACCTAGTACGAGCCTGCTCTGATGTACCTGGATCTGCACAACAAAAGTGTGCAGAAGAGTAGCATGAGTACACCACGGCGGTACTCGGTAAGTGCCAAGCCTAACCTCGATGGAGTAGTGACGAGGAAGGTCGGGGCCCTACCGAGAAATAATAACATAATGATAACAAAATAAACAGTTTAACGGATAACAACAAAATTTCCAAAATAACAACATTTACTTAAAATCTGTCTACAATCAAGCTAATAACAAATAACCAACTCTATAAACAAGTCCAGGATCCGTGGGAATTGAACCCACGGTCCCATTCTCGATACCTTTGGGTCTCCGGGAATCGAACCCGCGACCCACGTCTCAATAATATCACAATAACTCGGGATCTCCGGAATCGAACCCGCAGTCCCTACCAATAAATAACTCGGGATCTCGGGAATCGAACCCGCAGTCCCTACCAATAAATAACTCGGGATCTCGGGAATCGAACCCGCAGTCCCTACCAATAAATAACTCAAGATCTCGGGAATCGAACCCGCAGTCCCTACCAATAAATAACTCAGGGATCTCGGGAATCGAACCCGCAGTCCCTACCAATAAATAACTCGGGATCTCGGGAATCGAACCCGCAGTCCCTACCAATAAATAACTCGGGATCTCGGGAATCGAACCCGTAGTCCCTACCAATATCACGTCGGGTCTGTGGGAATCGAACCCACAGCCCTAGGTCTCCGGGAATCGAACCCGCAGTCCACAAACACAGCCAATTAAGGAAATCCACGGAGAGAAATAATTATGCTCAACTATAACTTCACCGAAAAATAGTGCCAATAATTAACAAGGAATTCAAACAAGGTGGTTAGGCAACCAAACAGTTAAGTGCTACCTAATCATGCTCTTCTAACCACTACCGGGTAAAATATCAAATTAACAACCAAAGACAGGGGATATCGCTAATCGAACATTTCTGAATAAAATACGTGTTCATCAACCAGCGCATGCACACGCCCGTCACCTCGCGTACAAGGCATTTCAACTATCACATAATATCCTAGGGGTGAAAATTCCCCCACACGAGGTTAGACAAGCCACTTACCTCAATTCCGGTACAAAACCGCTAAGTAATAACCCTCTTGCCACGAATGTCGGCCTCCACAAGTGTAGAATCTGATAAAAATCAATAGAATCACATCAAAATAGGCCAATTGGGCATTACCCAATCAAATTAACTCAAAATACACCAAAACCCACAAGTTGCCAAGACCCGACTCTCGGTACGCTTATCGAAAAATCACGAAAATTATATATTCGGGTTCCTTATCTCAATACGAGTCCGTGCATATAAAATTTATCGAAATCGGACTCCGTTTGCCCATTCAAATCAAAGATTTCCTACTTTTAGGCCTAGGGTTCAAACCCACCTTTAATCTCCCATTTTCAGTGAAATAAACAAGGATTTCGTGATAAACTAACGAATTAAGGTCAAGGAACTTACCCCCGATGATTTCCCGATGAAATCCCAGCGTTTCCCCTTCAAATTCCTCTCTTGGAGCTCAAAAATGGCGTTTTAGTGTATGGGGGTCGCGGGTTGACTGTTCTGGTTTTAATATTTTCTGACTGAAGTTTTACCCTTCGCGTTCGCGTCCCAAGCCCACGCGTCCGCGATGCTTTACCCATTTGACTTTCGCGAACGCGATGCACTTCACGCGTCCGCGTTGAAGAAAAAATCCCTGACCCTTCGCGTTCGCGTCCTTACCCCACGCGAACGCGATGCTTCTCCAGCCCGACCTACGCGAACGCGTCAAGACCCATCGCGAACGCGATGACCACCTAAACCAGCCCTTCGCGAACGCGTCCCTGGACTCGCGAACGCGAAGGCCAGTGTTCTGCTGCACTGCTGCTGCAATTTCTGCAGATTTTTCAAAGTTCCATATGCCCGTTTGATGGTCCGAATTCATCCCGAGGCCCCCGGGCCCCAACGAAAACCACCAACATACTCCAAAACACGATACGAACTTGTTCCAATCATAAAAACACCATCCTAAACATCAAAATCACCAATTACACACGAATTCAAGCCTAAGTTTCTTAAAACTTTTCGAATTGCACATTCGATCAAAAACCCGCCCAAACGACGTCCGAATGACCTGAAATTTTGCGGACATATCCAAAATCACATAACGAAGCTACAGAAATTGTCGGAATTCCATTCCGACCCCCGGATCAAAATCTCACCTATCGATCGGATTCGCCAAAATTTCAACCTTCGGCATTTCAAGCCTAATTGAGCTACGGACCTCTAAAATACCTTCCGAACGCGCTCCTAACCCCGAAATCACCTAACGGAGCTAATGGAACCATCGGATTTCCGTTCCGAGATCGTCTTAACACTGTTCCGGCTATGGGCCATTTTCTAGTTTCAAAGCTCTTATTTGGGGACTAAGTGTCCCAAAATGCTCAAATTTTCGGAACCGACTCTCCCGGCAACCCACAATAGCAGAAATGAGCTTTGGGGGAACAGTTAAATTAGGGATAGGGGCGTAATTTCCTAAAACGACCGGTCGGGTCGTTACAAAAGGGGATCCTTGTCACTTTGGAAACCTCTGTTGTTGCTTTAACTGCTTTATACAAAATATACAAGAACATTCTCTCTGCTTTCTAACACATTCTCTTGGTATTATTGCTTCTATTTATTATCTTAATTATTGTTCATCATTTATTGCTTATCATTATCCATTAATAGCCTTCGTTGATTTTATTATAACGATTAGTCATACTTTGATGACCCTCGATAGCTCACAATCATGCTCCAAAATT
Organism: Nicotiana noctiflora; assembly: GCA_032618575.1. NCBI lineage: Eukaryota > Viridiplantae > Streptophyta > Magnoliopsida > Solanales > Solanaceae > Nicotiana > Nicotiana noctiflora. Next base: position 28,715 of record JASVEL010006600.1, on the reverse strand, counting down.
GACCTCGAGACCCTAATATCGACAAGCTTGAGGCCCTTATTGTTAACCTATCGATTTGGTTATCGCCTTACTCTTTACTCTTATCTTGTTTCTGAACCTCACACCCAGTATCAATTGCTTAACAACTAGCATAAAAATTTGAAGTCCCATAATCAAATTTAATTATCATTACCATTTTTACACTAGACAGGTTGGCGCCCACCGTGGAGCTAAAACTAATACTGTAGAGATATTTTCTTGTTGGTTTCATTACATAATGCAAGTTATCTTTCATACTGTTTCTTGTCAAAGATCTTCAATTTCAGGTTGAAATGACTAGCTCAGTAAATAGAGTTGAAATCGACAATCTCAAGAACCACGGAGAGAATAGTGTGGCTGCTCTAGGTGTTGGTGTACCACCATGAAACATTGAGAACGTGCCAGGACCAATCCCAGTAAACAAAGTTTCACACGACGCCCAACAGGTCGATATAATCTCACCTACCAATAGGAGTATGCACCAAGGGGATCCACAAGAAGCTCAAAAAACCCCAACCGGGGAAGAATGACAAGTTAGCCTTCATGTTATTTTTGAAATGTTGCAGGCACAATAGCTGGCTATTGCTCAGCTGCAAAGTCACCAAGAAACTCCTAGCACAGTAGCACTGGGGATAGTTCCCCCAACCGAACAGGTACCGGAGATATCGAGCAATTGCGGGTTGATAGTCGATCCTGTCATCGTAAAGATGCTCGAGGACCTCACTAGTTGGATCGAATCACGCAAGAAAGTGATCAAAGCCCATGATAAGAAGGTCGAGACTTAGAACTCCAGGGTCGACCAAATTCCAAGAGTGCCCCCGATCTTGAAAGGTGTGAACTTAAAGATGTTCGTACAAAAGCCATTCCCACACGAAGCGGCCCCAAAATCCATTCATAAGAAGTTCAAAATGTCAGATTATCTAAAGTATAATGGTACCTTGGACCCTAATAAGCATGCTACCGCTTACACCTGTACAGTAAAGGGTAACAACCTGAAGGACGATGAGATCGAGTCCGTCCTACTGAAATTTTTTGGAGAAACACTTTCTAAAAGGGCAATGATGTGGTATAATAACATGGCCCCAAACTCTATAGATTCATTATCTATGCTGGCATATTCTTTCATAAAAAGGCATGTCGGGGCCATCAAGGTGGACACAAGGAAATCTGATGTCCTTAAAATCAAACAAAGGGAGAACGAGATGCTACAAGAATTTGTATCTCGCTTCCGAATGGAACTACCACCGGTCTCTGATGACTGGGTGGTACATGCCTTCACTCAAGTCCTGAATGGGTGAAGCTCAATGTCTTCGAAGTAGCTGAAAGAGAATCTGGTCGAATATCTCACCGTGACCTGGTCGGACGTCCAAAACCGATACCAGTCAAAGATCCGGGTGAAAGATGACCGTCTAGGAGCCCCCTCAGGCTCAATATACCCAAGAAGGATCCTGATAAAGGAGCCAAAGCCAAATAGTGAAAGATATCAGCCGTACACCAAAGACAGGAGAAATGCCCTAAGGCGCAACCCACCTCGTAATGATCAAAGGATAGACCAAGGAAAGAATCCTCAGGGACTCATCAACAAAGCCGGGTTCGACAGGAACATAGGGCTAACAGAGGTACCTCACTTATCAGAATATAACTTAAATGTTGATGTATCGGACATCATGTTCACCATTAGTAAAATCAGAGACGCCAGGTGGCCCAGGCCTATACAATCAGATCCTTCACAAAGAAATCATAACTTAGTATGTGAATTTTACAACACACACGGACATATGATCGAGGATTGCCACCAGCTCCGAGAGAAAGTAGCCGGACTACTCAATAAAGGCCACCTCCAAGAATTCTTAAACGATCAGGCCAAAAATTAGTTTCGTGAAAGAGACGCGGACAAGAAGAACGTAACGAATGAGCCGTAACATGTTATCCATATGATCTAGGGAGGCATCGATGCTCCACAGAAACCCGTGATGAGAATGACGAAAATGTCCATTACTAGAGAAAAGCAAACCCGGGAGTACATACCCTAAAATGCCCTCACATTCAGCAAATAGGACACTGAGATCTTGTCTCAGCCTCACAATGAGCCACTGGTAATCACTTTCATTTTAAATAAATTTCAAATAAAACGTGTACTCGTAGATCCAGGTAGCTCATCCAACATTATCAATTCGAGGGTAATATAGCAGCTCAGACTGCTTGACCAAATCATGCCCGCCACTCGAGTCCTCAATGAATTCAACACGACAAGTCTAACAACAAAAGGAGAAATCACCCTCCCAGTCAACATGGCCGGCACAACCCAAAATGTCAAATTCCATGTCATTGAAAGAGACATAAGGTACAATGCCTTGTTCGGGAGGTCGTGGATACACTGCATGAGAGAAGTACTATCCACCCTCCACAAAATAATGAAATTCCCGACAAAGTATAGGATTAAAACCATCTACGGGGAACAACATACGGCAAAAGAAATGTTTGCGCTGCACGATATGGTGCGGCACCAATACATTCACCCGTAGAGGAGCCAAAGGGCAGTCAAACTACATCGTCGGTTAATTTCGGCTAAACTACACAGAGAACCCTACTGTGTCTTCATCACAAGCAATTAGAACATATCGGACCTTGAAATATCCCACACTAAGGTATAACCCTCGCCCTTTTCATTTTATATTTCACACTAACCATTATGCAGGCACCCGACTGAAGCATTCAAAATGCTAACCCAGCTCGAAGACCTTAAGCTTTTAAAGCATCTATGGCACCCTTTTACTATGGCCGAGTTTTTATCCTGAAAATGGTTTTACCGGCAAGGTTCTTAACGAGCCAACATCCACATGCTACCTAAGAAAGATTGAAAAAGTATTAAAGGCTTCTTTCGCAATCAACCCCGAATACTGGGGGCATCCCTCTGGAAGGACATCCACTTTAAAAACCCAAGAAAAGCCAAATGGGGTCCTAATAGGAAAATAATGTAACGATCCAAACGGTCGAACGAATTGTGTCTGTATAGCCAGGTCCCTGATGACAAAAACATGTATACTTGTACCAAGTAATCGAAGAATACCTTTTATCAAAGCATCTCACACTCTAAGAGAAACTCAACATTTTTGCAATAACGACTTCTTCGTTGAAAATGACCCGAACACTCGGGGACTGGCGTCAACAATTCAACACATGAACAACCTCCAGATCGGGACTCCAAAATCATAAGCCCCCAATGAGTCAACATGAAAATCGTGAAACGTCTCCAAGGTCGAAAGTGTCCCGAACACTCAGGGACTGGCGTCAAAATCTCCAAAATCGCATGACCTCAAGGTCAGAATATCAGAAATCGTAATCCCTCAATGAGGCAATACCAAGTTTACAAGTAATGGCTCCCAAGCCAGAATATCCTTGATGACTCGGGGGCTATCGCCAATCATCATTCGTTAAAAATCCCGAGGCCATAAGATTCCAAGAGGGCAGACTCGGTCTCGTAAGACATAAGGCAGCAACAATATCTGTAAGACCTCAAGCAAGGGATGAACCATTCTTGTACCAAGTATCTAAAAACTGTAAGGCCTCAAAGGCATGAAAATTTTGTAAGACCTTACTAAAGGCATAAATCCGATCTCAAAGTTAAGGCTATATATTGAACTTGTAAGACCCCTAAAGTCATACCCTCGATAGAGATGCCGAAACTAATTCACTCGAGATCAAAAATGGCTCGGCCAAGCACAAATGTCTACGGTCATAAGGTAACGCGATTTAGGGATGCCCGACCGTCGCGATAAAATCACAGGCCTTCAATTACTTCGAATATTCTTCGAAAAGAACCAGTTAAATAGGCTACCCTTGACATAGGCAAAATAGCTTCAACCATGTCAGCTCCAAAACACAGGATTCGAGATACTCAGCTTCGAGCCAAACCTCCCGAGGTGCTACATCATTGCCACATAATGATTTCTAATCAAGTTTTTTATCGAACCGTCAAAGAGTTACGCAAAATTAACTTCAAAAAATCCTTAACAAGGGAAAATAAAGCCAATAAAAGGTTGCTTCAAACTAAGGAGTAAGAGCCATTGTCGCCAGCCCGTATAAAAGGCTACATCGGCCCAAGGCGTAAGAGCCATTATCACCAGCCCTTACAAATCCACAAATTTAGAGTCATATGAGCTCGACTCGAAACCTGACTCAGAGACTGAACCCAAAAATAATTAACTAAATATGCCTTAGAGCAAAGCATAAGAGCCTTCGTCGCCAGCCCATACAAATCCAAAGACTTGAGGGTCGAATGAGCTTGAGTCGAAATTCGACTCGAAGACTGAACCCGAAATAGTTAACTAGAATGCCGAAGAGCAAAAGCATAAAAGCTCAAATGCCATCTTACACTAAAAGGTCGCTCTGATACAAGGGATAAGAGCCACTATTTCCAGCCCACCTAAAAGGTCACATCGACCAAGCACGTAAGAGCCTACGAGCCTGCCGAATGAGCCTTAGGGCCACATCTAAAAGGTTGCATTGACCAAGCACATAAGAGCCTAGGAGAAAGATTTAGCCATAGGGCCATATCGTGAATCTAAAGATTCCTACCAACTCAAAAGCCTCTTGATCTGGCTAAAATCTAGGCAAACAGAAACCCAGAAGATACAAAATCCCGAGGTTTCCCCCTTATATACACATACACAATAAAATACAAGCTCCATTTACAATATACTGTGAGAGTACTATACACTAAGATGGAGAATGAAATAAAAATCCCCCTTGGGGACTATAGACCGACAACCTGATTTTTGCTTTCTTCAGTGTCGGGCAAAAGTAACCGAGCATCACGCTCATCTGCCCTCGCTCGCGCCAACACTTATGAGAGGACAAAACCCTAGCATGGATCTCCTCAAGAGTATTTCTTCGAGACTTGCAACGAGCATACTCTTTGATCTTCTCTTCATGGTCGAGGATCTTTTTCAGCTCAGCTTGAGCATCGGTAGAGTCCTTTAAATATATCGCCATCGCCTGGTTAGCCTTAGTTTGACTCATTACGGCTTTAGCCCGAGCATCAATGATCTCCGCTCTGACCTTCTAAAGCTCGGACTCGAGCTTCGTAATTGCATCTATTTGAACCAAATCATTATCATGAGCTAAGTAGAGTTGAACCTCAAAGGCAGGAACTTTAGCGAGATCACCCTTCTCCTCTAAAGTATGAACCTCCGCCCGAGCTCTTAGCTCATCATGTTCACGCTTGGCTTGGCCAGCCTCATCCCGGAGGCACTCTAGGGCCTCCATCTTCTTCTGCAACTGAGATAAATAAAGTGTTAGCTTCAAATGCTAGAACGGGGAATGCATACTCACATGGGAAAAAAATACATGCTCCTTGAAGTAGCTCTCATAATTCAAGCTCCGGCTCACCTTATACTGCAACTATGCTAGCTCGACTTTCTTTTCATTGCAAAGGAGCCTAAGGGATCTCTACTCATCTAGAACTATTCGTAGCCTAGCTTCAGGATGAAGCAGACCAGACTTAAGCCTATCGAAGGCCTGCAAAAGAAAACCTAATATGGAAGGGAAGATGCGAAACTCAAAAGGCCTATGTCGAAACTCACCACGAAGTAAAGCTACTGGGCTTTCTTGAAAGTCGAGCATACATCAATTAATTTAACTCCCTCAGCTGTGAAAGAATCCATTTCAATGGAGGCACAGTCGCAATGTATGTGACCCCGGGTTTATAGTATCCCTTGAAGTACTATCGACGGTAAAAAAAGGCGACAACAGTGGAGAAACCACCTTTCCATAACCAGGAACCATAGGCATGGCAGGCTCAGACGATGCCTTCCCTCCGAAGCCTCGGTCGTATTTTCCTTGCTTTGAGCGTCATCGCATTGTAAAGGCATCTCTCGCTTATTATTGTTGTTCCTTAGCACGAAAACTAAAAACCTTTCCCCCATCTCCAAAGGAGCGCAACCTCGCCTCAAAAGGCTTTCCAATGCCTATAATAGCAAGATTAATACATCGAAAGGGAAAATGCCTCTCCAAATGAAGGAGGGGAACGGAAAAATAGCAAAACACACACCATGATGTTTTGCTTCCCATCTGACCTGGGACAAAGCTTTCCAATTGCACTCATCACAAGTTGAGTTGGTTTCCAACTTCTGAACCCAATCAGTAGATCAGGAACGTTGCCTGGCGCCCATGAAACCACTGAAGGAACGTTGCCTGGCGCCCATGAAACCACTGAAGGAAAAGAAAAGAATGCACGGTTTCAAAACTAGTCTTTGCCATAAACAAAATTGAGAAGGCACGGAATGTACCACTTACATGTATAGTTCCATTCCTCAGGGAATGGCATAAGCTCCATAGGGATAATGTCAATGGTCCGTACTCGGACGATTCGACTTATCCACTCCTTATCTTTATATTCCTCATCATCAAATATAAAGAGCATAGTCGACCGGCATCGCAACGTTAGCATACCAAAATGGTGAAAGGTTCGGTACAACCTAATAAGATGACTAATCATAAATTCAAGTCTCGCCTTCTCCGCAAAAAAACCCTTCATCAACACTATTGTCCAAAATGATGGGTGGATCTGCACCAAGGTAACCCAATACTTTATATAGAAGTCAAGCACAACCTTATCAAGGGGGCCAGTATGAAAGGATATGTGTACACATTCAAGAATCAATCTACAAGATCTGTGATGCTCTCATTTGGGGAAGTATCAATAACACTACTTTCTCCCCTAGCTGCAGTCTTTTCTCACTAACCCAAGATGCTCTTTTCCTATCAAAGAAGTAATCTTCAAGGTATACTCTCATTGGTCCTGAATATCAAAGGCGAAGCTCCCCCTTCTTTGCCAGATAGACCCCGATGCAGCAATCATGCCTATGGCAAAATTAGAGAACTAAAGCAGAAATATATGCAAGTACGTTAGTACTGAAATAATAAAATGCTTAACGCAGAAAAAGAAGGATAACTACTTAAAATGGTGGGATTTCCAAAGGAGCAAAAATGACCCTATATATGAAAAAAACAACGACTCTCTTGCCTAAAACGCCAACGGCATCATCACCAGTTCTGAGGTGGTACACGACATCGAGGGCCTCCATAAAAAAGAAGTTAGGCTCTAAGAATCCAACAGCTTTGCCAGTAGTCCTGAGGTAGTACTCGACCTCAAGAACCTCCATCAAAAAGAAGTTAGGCTCTAAGAAGCCAATGACTTTGCCGCAAGTCTCGAGGTGGTACCCGACCTCGAGGATCTCCATCAAAAAGAAGTTAGGCTCTAAGAAGCCAATGGCATCACCACGAGTCTCGAGGTTGTACACAACCTCGAGGACCTCCATCAAAGGGAAGTTAGGCTCTAAGAAGCCAACGGCTTTACCACAGGTCGCGAGGTGGTACCCGACCTCGAAGACCTCCATAAAAAAGAAGTTATGCTCTAAGGAGCCAATGTCATCGCCGCAAGTCCCGAGGTGATACTCGACCTTGAGGACCTCCATTAAAGGAAGTTAGGCTCCAGGAAGCTAATGACATCATTACAAGCCTCAAGGTGGTAACCGACTTCGAGGAATTCGTAAAAAAAGAGTTACACTCAAAGGAACTATAGCAAGCATTGAAGATAAACTTCGGAAAACATCTTTGTATTCATAAAACACTTAATTACAAAAAACCTCGAGGGGTCCTAGCATATGATTACAAAAGCCCTCGAGGGGTCCTTACACAGAAACAAAGAAACGAAAAGATACATCATAAAAGCCTAGATCCTAGTCTACTCTCGAAGGTTCTTCCTCGGCGGCAACATCTTCGAGCATCACCTCCTCGGGTATGCATCCTCGATAGTAATATCTTTGATCGCTACCTCCTTTGAGTATTCATCTCGGTCCTGTGCAATAATATCTCTAAGATCGAAGATGAAAAAGAGGAAACTGATGCAGAAGAAGCAGAAAAAAGAGACAAAGCCAGAGGTTGAAGATTCAGTGGGCATCAATCCTACTTGCACGGTCACTTCAAGTCCTCCTTCTAGCACATTATGCCATGCAAGTTTAATGATTGGTTGTGCCATTTTATCCCTTAGAAAACCCAAGGGATGAACTGCCACACCTGGCCAGGGTAGGAGAGTGAGTAGCAATATATAGTCTGAATGATCTCCTGAGCAGTGGTGTAGAGTCCAAACATCCTCCTAAGTCAGAAGAAGTCGGCCCCCTATCTCATTACCTCAAACCAATAATGGCAGCAGTAACAACCGTAACAATAGCAATAACATAGGCAAGACAGTATGATCTTGCTTGGCAAGGGAAAGCCCAAGCAAAAGGCCATGACGTGACTGATGAGAATGCCTCTATGTAACCTTAAGGACATAGACCCCAAACATAGTGGGTAGCAATGGAGGAGGATACTGGGAAGAAAGGGATGGAAAGACGTCGAAAGGCACTTGGATAAAAAGATAGTACTGAAAGGCCCCCATTTATAGGGGTGATAGTATGTCCAACAACACCATCAATGCCTTTGAAAGATGGATCGGCAGGCGCAATCAATGCGTTATTGGAAACTAGATCGATGATGATACTATTGCTTTGAAGAATGGGAATCGGTAGCGCCGCTGAAAAGACAAGTCCATGGGATGTCTCGGTTATTATGAAGGCTTACGACATAAGTATGATATCATTAATGTGACATCATCATAGGAAGTTCAAAAAGTTGGATGTCAAAATCATTTCTTATCACTCCTCTCTAAGAAACACTGGGACTATCTGTATACAGTAAAATCAGAGGGTCCAATTTGTTTTCATTGAGGCGCCTCAGAAGATCATCTCGAAGGCTCGGGGCCACGGTTGAGTATCCTTCCAAGAAGGTCATCGACAATCAACCTCAATGTAGTAATAATTACAATAATGGTAGAAATGTGGAGTTCCCAAGATGCACGACTAGTACTGACAGATCCTAATGGACTAATCTAAACTCGAATCACAATGTCATCTAGATGTCCCATCTCCATATATTTTTAATTAATGCATTTTATACTATGTTGGGATTCCTCTCATATATAAAAGGAATCCTTGTCACTTTGGAAACCTTTGTTGTTGCTTCAGCTGCTCCATACAAAATATACAAGAACATTCGCTCTACTCTATAACACATTCTCTTGATATAACTGCTTCCATTTATTATCATCATTATTTTTCATAATTTATTGCTTATCATTGGCCATAAAGAGCCTTCATTGATTTTATTATAACTGTTAGTCATATTTTGATCACCCTCGATATCTCACAGTAGAGCTCAGGAATCGACATCGACACCCTCCAAATCGACAATCTTGAGGCCCCGATTATTAACCTATCAGTTTGATTAACACCGTACTCTTTACTCTTATCTCGTTTCTGAATCTCACACCCGACATCACTGCTTAACAACTAGTATAAAAATAGATCACGTATTTTGAGAGTCCCATAATCAAATTTAATTATCATTATGATTTTTACGGTAAAAAATACCTACATGTATCAATGTAAACAAGTTAAAACTGAGAAGTAGAGCTGGATGTACTATCATAAAAGGGCAATCTAGCTTGTCTTGCCGAAGGACAGATAGAACAAATAAAAGACTGTTTAGTAGACAAATCAGAAAAAATAGAAAGTGTACATTTCAATTTTTCTAACGGAATATGTCTCATTCTATTAGGCCAAGTCATATCAACATTATTCATATGTCGTACATAATGAACATAAGAAACAAAGGGAATAACACTTTCATTTAGACTACATATAGAAATATTCAAAGATGAAGGACTAAGAGTCTGCAAATCATTATTCAAAGTATAGCTAGATACATTCTGTGCAACATTATTCAAAACAAAACCAGAAGGGGATGAAGTGGGAAGGTGATCAAGTTTGTTTAGCCCTTAGTGCATTCTACCAAGAATCTGAAGCTTCTTCTTGAAAAGGTCGTATATAAAGTAGGACAGGAAGTAAAAATAATTATACTATGAAACTGTTGAAGTTGCCTATGCATAGAGATAAGATTATATTTGAAAGTAGGTATGTAAAGCACTTGGTGCAAGACAAATGAAGAATTCAAAATGAGTGACATTGTGCATGCGACTTTTACTTTGTATCCATGAGATAGAGTGACTAAGTATAGAACATGAAGTAGAGTAATGTCAAAAGAAAGATCTTTTGAAGAGGTCATGTGGTCAGTTGCTCTATAATATACTAACAAAACACTTCTAGGCGCACTAGCTAACATACAAGCAGAATAAGCATCAACACCATTAAATTCAGACAAAGAAGGATTACTACCAACAGAGTTAGCATACCTCATAGTATTGGAATCAACAAGACTTGACTGTTGCAGCAAAGTTATGAGTTGAAAATACTTCTCCATTGTAAGGCCATGTATGCCAGAAACTTGACCATTGGAACTAGATGTTGCAGGAGAATTAGACTTTTCAGAATTGAAAGATTCAGTATTTTCAACATTTCCAAACCTTTTACCTTGGTAAACTTGAATCCTTGGGAAAATCCAATCAATTTATAATACATATCAATTGTATAACTAATCGTTTTGTAGTACTGGCAGAATAAGTCTTTGTTCTTATTAAAACCAGCCACAGATTAGATGAGTCAATATTGATCTTCTTAGTGTATTTCCTTTGGGACTAAAATTGATGAGGAAACCTGGTAGGAGTAGTTGTATTTGCATTGATAAATGATAAATCATATGTATAATGAGTATGAGAGTCACTTGTCTCTGCTTTTCATCTTGTAGAAGAATGTTATACGCATTATCAAGTGAAGGGAGTGGATTCGTCATGATGATGTCGCTTCTGGCAGTTATATAATTTTCATTTATCCCCATTAGGAATTGTTGAACCTTATTTTCTTCATATTCTCTCAACAAACCCTCTTTTGCAACACAAACGCATGTAATTTCATGATTTGAAGCCATAGTCCCCAATTCATACCACAGTTTCTTTAACTTGTTGAAATAAGAGGCTATATCAAGAGGTCCCTGACATGTGGAAGCCAATTCCTTTTTTAATTCAAATTCCGTTGTTCCATAATGGTTCTATTCCTATTGTTAGACTATTTCCAGATGCTTTCAACAGTGTGAGAATATTGCACACTCTCAGCAATCTCAGGTGTGATGGAGCTGGTTAACCAGGATACAACCATGTTGTTACACATGTATCATTGTTTAGGTTCAGGGGAATTAGCAGTCAACTTGGGAAAACTACCATCAATGAGAGCAATTTTATTCCTAGACAATAAGGATACAGTAATGCTACGTCTCCGGCTACCAAAGCCACAACCATAAAAGGAAACAACAACTAAGGACATTCCAGGTATATCAGATGAAATGATGAATGAAGGAATAATGAACTGGAAGCACGTGGTGTATATTCAAAATTAATAGTAGTACTATGAGACCCATTAGTCATGATTGAAACTAGATGGAGAAACACCAACAAAACATACCATAAAAATCAGCAAAATATACCATAGAATTTATCTTCAATCAACAATACTCATTAAACTATACACATGCAAAGTACTAGCAAAATTAGTATAGAAAATTAAACTTGTATACCGGCCTTCTTTGCAATCGGAGAATAACGGCATTGAAAACAAATACATGACAGCACCAACGAGAACAATACAACGAACCAGGTAGAGTCACAATCCCTAATTTTGAATCTTCTCTCGGACTTAGAGAATCTCAACAAAATAGACTAATAATCGAAATGAACCTCAAAAAAGCAAAACAAAAACATTATGAAACCAATAAATCTTCGTTGAAAATGAGAAATCAATGATGTGAGTGACTCCCGGCGAAATCACACTTGGACGGAAAGTAAAGTAAAACATAGTTATCAGTAACATGTTTTCTTCTAAATTTAGATTTGTATCAAGAAATATTTTTGGTTAAACAAATTGGTTCCACTGCCGGGAATTTGATCATCTTTTCACTTCTGAATTCTCTTTCTAACAAAAAATCATGTCAACTGCCAACGAAAATAACCAACAAAATCAACAGAGGGAGGAACTCTACCAATTGCTTCACCACAAGAATCTCTTGGACATTCCCATGAAGGGACAATTGAAAGATCATTATCATACATGTATGATCATTAAGAGGACAATCAGACTATCGAACAAGGCACTTTAGAACAATTAATTATAGAACACTTGAAGAGTGCTCTTCAAAATTTTGTTAGGGGATTTCTAACTGCTCCACCACTCCTCCTCTAAACAATACCGCGACCATAGAAAACCCACACTCGGGGCTTACTAATTCAAGAAGAGAAGAAACTCCTAGTGAATCTCGTGATGGAAGGTCATGTACACCAAATAATTTTGATTTACTTTGGTACTAACTTTGCAAATATAGTTGAAGGAGTAAAGTGATCGCATAGAACAATACCTGGCGTACCATCCATGATTAAAGGAGTAGATATTGATAAATATTCATAACAGCCATGGAAGCCAAGTGCATCACCTTTGCCGATTCCTAAGAAGTTTTAAATGCCTGATATTCAAAAATATGATGGCATAACAGACCCGCAAGATAATGTAATCGCGTTTACAACTGGCGGAATGCTAATTATTTAACAAAGAAAAAAATTTAATCAGTTTTGGTCAAAAACTTTGGTGAAACCCTCACGAAAGAAGCATTAAATTGGTATTCTCTCTTCTCTAAAAACTTTATTGATTCTTTTGTTGAGCTTACAGATAGATTTATAAAATCACATTAGGGGACTCAAAAAGTTGAGAAAGGGATGGAAGACATATTTAAAGTAAAACAAGAAAACACAGAACTACTCAAAGAGTTTATGGATAGATTCCAATGGGAGAGAATGATGTTATAACGAGTAGTTGACGATTCGGCAGCCAGGGCATTTGCAAGCAACCTGAATGAAAAAGTTCAGAAGCCACAAGGAGACTAAAGGAAAGTTTTCTAGAATTTCTAGCAATAACTTAACGACATATATAACATATACAACACTAAGATGCATTTATAGGAAAATACGGTTGCACAGCCAAGGGTTGATGAAATAGCAGGGTCAAGACTTTCAGATCGAGAATATAGGTACAAACCTTATATAGGTCCTGCAGGTCGAGATTCTCGATCCAAACATGAAATGTTACGATATGAATTGAGGCCAAAGCAAAAAGATGCAGCTTATTCATCTAGAAGGAACGAGACGCGCGAGTAGACAATTCCAACACACATGCGAGAAATGGAGACTAAAATTTTAGTGTCAGTACTTTCGAGTTGGTGGCTATTTTAAGAGGAATGGTAGACATTGTATGATGTCCTAAAGAAATGAGGTTAGACCCGAGCAAAAGAAATCTAGAACACTGGTGTGAATTTTACATCACGACTATAGAATAGCAGATTGCAGGTTACTACAAGGAGATATTGAGCTTTTATTGAAACATGGTTATTTGACTGACCTGTTCAACAAGAAAGGTAGGCAATCATATATGAAGAATAGAAAAGTACCCCTAAAACCCCCATCTCCAAAGAAAAAGTTAACATAATACTCGGTGGATATGAGGTTAATGGTATGACTTATACACCAGTAAAGAAGATATCAAAAGTCATATTCACTCATGGGAAGAGAATATGACACACCCTAGAATGAGACAATATAACATTTGATGATGAAGATGAGGACATCTTGATAATTTCCCACAATAAAACACTGGTAGTTTCCCTACTTGTACATGATGCTGACGTAAAATGAGTTTTGATTGACCCAGGTAGCTTCATGAATATCAATTTACTAAGACTGGTGGAAGAGATGCAAGATACCAACGGCACAAACTCTGTCGGGGTATGATAATTCAAATCTTGTCATGAAATGAGAAATAGTGCTAGCTACGTTTGCATAAGGAGTTCTCAAGGATACAAAGTTTCAAGTGATAGATGGAGACATGGCTTATAATATAATCCAAGGAAGACCATGCATTCACGATATGAATATTGTGCCATCCACATTGCATCAAGTTATATCATTTACTTCACAATGGGGAATTTGTCACATTCATAGAGATCAACAAGCTTCGAGAAATACCAATTCAGTAGTTGCTACCAGTACGGTAAACGAGGTGGAAAGCACGAAATAGTAGCTACATAGTTTAGTTAAGGATGTTGTAGTACAAACCTCAATTGAAGATATTCCAACACAAGCTGACATTGATTCAAGACCCTATGTTATTAAAGAGCCAGATGAAAATGAAAAAATAAAGACAGCTACCAAAGAATTTAAAGAGGTGGTGCTATTCAAACAGTGGTCGGGCAGAAAATTTACATCGGTGTAAACTTGAGCACATAAATGAAAGGTAAATTAACTGAATTTTTAAAAGCTAATTCAGATTGCCTTTCTTGGTCACATTCAGGCATGACATGTATAATACCAGAGATGATGACTCAATAACTAAACGAGGACCCATCATATCTACCTGTCAAACAGAAGAAACAGAAGCAGGGATCTTTCAAAAATCAAGTGATCCACGATAAGAATAAAAAATTTTAAAAATTAGTTCAATACTAGAGGTAAAATATCCTAACTGGATAGCTAATACTGTAGTAGTACTAAAAAAGAATGGGAAATGATGAGTTTTTGTAGATTACACTTACTTAAATAAAGCTTGTCCAAAAGATTTATTTTCAATTACCGCACATAGACCAACTAATTGATTTTACTGCGTGACATGAGTTGTTAAAATTTTCAAATGCATATTCAAGCTATAACCAAATAAAGATTGACCCTATAGATGAAGAAAAAACATCCTTTATCATAGACAGGGGGACTTAACATTATAAAGTCATGCCTTTTGGTCTAAAAAATGCTGGAGCCACGTATCAAAGATTGGTAACTAAAATATTTCAAGAACATCTGGGAAAGACTATGGAAGTCTACATCTATAATATGCTAGTCAAGTCGGCACAGGCTGGAGATCCGTTCCAGCATTTGTTAGACACTTTTCAGTTTGTCAACAAATACACTATGAAGCTAAATCTAGAAAAATATGCTTTTGGCGTATCATCAGATAAGTTTTTAGGTTTTCTTATTTCTACTAGGGGAATTGAAGTAAATCCGGCACAAATCAAAGTTATCAAGGAGATACTCGATGTACTCACAAGCAAAAAGAAAGTGTAGAGATTAACAGGAAGAATAGCAGCACTCGGGAGATTTATTTTAAAATCATCATAAAAGAGTTTTAAATGGAATGATGAATGCCAACAAGACCTCAAGGACTTAAAATTGTATCTGTCAATCCGTCAACCTGAAAGATGGGGAAAAGTGGCTTATATACCTTATTATGTTAGTAAATATTTCTTAGATACTGAGACTAATACCCTCATCTAGAAAAACTTGCTTTAGAACTAATTATGACATCTAGAAAACTTGAGGCTTTATTTCAATGTAATATTATCTCTGCAATAATTGCTTTCCCCTTGAGGAATATATTGCACAAACAAGAATTATTTAGTAGGCTAGCTATGTGGGAAATAGAACTCAATGAGTATGGTATCATATACCAGCCAGAACTACAATAAAATCGTAGGCTTTAGCAAATTTTAGCACGAATTAGTTCCTGAAGCAGAAAAGGAATTACAGGTATTTACCAAAACTAATCCGGGAACTTGGACGTTATTTATTGACGGTTCCTCGAATTTAAAAGGAGCGAGCTTAGATATTGTCCTAATACTACCATTAGGGTAAATAATAAGACAAGCAATAAAATGTTATCCTATCATTAATAATAAAGCTGAGTACGAAGCTATGATTGTAGGTCTGGAATTAGCACGAAAAATTGGCATAGAACTGATTTTAATCAAAAACAATTTGCAACTAGTAGTTAACCAAATACAGGGGACTTACATAGCGAGAGAGGCACGAATGAAACAATATCTGGAAAAGGTATGGGAGGAGAACACGGAGGCAGATGCGAATCTCGCATCTGTTACGGAAGTAACAAACACAATTATGCTATTGTAATACATTTGTTTCATTCACAACTCGATCAATGAAATAACAAGGTAAATTTTATTAATTTAACTAAGTATTGGAGTAATGAGTTCGTTAATTTTTTGCAGTACAAGATCTTGCCCGAAGACAAGAAGAGGTAACATGTACTTCAACGAATCACATCCACGCCTTACTATCTCGTAGCTAATGAGAAAATTGATTTAACAAATAAAGTTATTATTAATGGCTTGAAGAAAATATTAGAGGAGTCAAAGGGCAATTGGACAAAAGTATTACTAGGAGTATTAAGGGCTTATCGAACAGCAACAAAAACAAGTACGGGCGAGACTCCATTTTCGCTCGTCTACGGCACTGAAGCCCTAATTCCAGTTGAAATAAGTGAACTAAGTATAAGATACACCCATGCTACTGAGGAAGCAAATGAAAAATAAATGTAGGCAAGTCTTGATACATTAGACGAAAGGAGGGAAGCTGCTAAGAAGAATGGCGGCTCAAAAGAAGATGATTGAACGATATTAAAATAGGAAAGTAAATCTGAGATACTTAAATATTGGGGACTTTGTCCTCAAAAAGGTGTTCCAGTCAACAAAAACGGCTAATATTGGTAAGTTAAGTCCGAAATAGGAAGGCCATTATAGGGTTAGAGACATCACTGGAAAAGGGGCGTATGAGTTGGAAACCATGGGTGAAAACGTATTATCATCACATTGGAATATTTTTCATGTGAAGAAGTATTATTTCAAGGCAAATGAAGTACCTATGTTCAGGTTTCACTAAGATATAATATTATTTCCTTCTTTTGAATTTTACTAATAATTTTAGATGATAGGCAAAAATCTAGCCCGTACCAAATGATAGTATTACACCTAATACATGCAAAATATTGAATTATTCGCGGTCTAGGTTACAACTTTTCTGATGAAAAAAGGGGTTAAGCAGTCATTATCTAAACATATACCTTCGAGCCCCGTATGTATTTTCCTTTTCAAGAAATGAACCAAGAGGAAGGAATAATCCACTGTTCGAGATTTCATACTTCAAAGCTCTAACATTGGGGGAACTATACATATAGGCGAAAAAGCTAAGAGTCAAAACTCAAGCATAGGAGTCATAAATCAAGCCTGGATAAAAAAACTTGAATCAACCTTGAGAAGGTGTGAACTTGCAAGAAGGACTCAAGATAGGCTCCAAGTTCCTACGAGTTTTTAGGTTGAGGCCAAAAATTAGTCACAGGATAATAAACTAGATTTTCTGTTTGTGATGGGATGAAAAAACCCCCATTTTGTATCTAAAAACTTGCTACAAAGAAAACAGTTGTGAAAGTAATATAAGAGAATATCATATATAAAATTTATTTTGAAAGTTCAAAGCATGAAACTTCTTCAAATTATTTCCTTTGTCTATTTTATCTTTCATATATTTATACCAAAATAAAGATGAGATGTCATCTTCATCAGTGTCGCGTATATAAAAGGGCCCTCTTTTATAAAAGTTTGTATTTATCAAAATCACAGATTATTAAAGCATTTCCAAATATGAAAGTGTCACGACCCGGATTTTCCCCCAACATCGGGATCGTGATGGCGCCTACTCGTGGTAGCTAGGCAAGACTCTTTATTCACACTATCCTGTTTAACAATACTTCATATTTAAATTAATAACCAAAATCATAATCTTAATTAAACAAGTGCGGAAGACTTTATAAAAATAGAAAATAATTAGTTTCAAGGTATCTGATACTGAAATCCTCTACCAAAGACGTGGAGTCACCAACTCACGAACTACTACTGAATACTACACATAAATGTCTGAAAGAAATATAACATAATCTATTTGTCTCGGAACAAAGAGACTACAGCTAGTAACATAAGTAAAGGGAGAGATGCCGGGCATGCGGACGTCTGCAAGCTACCTCGGTCTCAAATATGATCAACTTCCACGCAAAAGATCTACTGCTGCTGCTCCAGATCGAAACCTGGACCTGTGCAAAAATGCACAGAAGTGCAGTATCAGCACAACCGACCCCATGTGCTGGTAAGTACCTGGCCTATCCCGGCGAAGTAGTGACAAGCCTAGGACCAGACACCCACATAAACCTGTGTAGTTCTATATATATGTATACCACAAGATAACGAGAAATAAACAAGTAATAACGCAATAAGGAATATCTCAAAAGAACTCAACAATTAACAACAATTAATAAGTCCACAAGGAAAACAAAGTATAATGGAAAAATAATTAATATCAAGTCAAGGAATAGCAAGTAGTTGCACGGCATCACCCTTCGTGCTTTTACTCTCATCCTCACCAAATAAGCAAATAAAGTGCACGGCATCACCCCTTCGTGCTTTTACTCTCATCCTCACATCCATGGTACGGCATGATCCTTCGTACATGGTTCAATAACAAGGCAATAACAAGGCACGGCATGATCCTTCGTGCATAATCAATAACATGGCACGACATTAACCTTCGTGCATAATCAATAACAAGGCACGGCATTAACCTTCGTGCATAAACAATAAATCAAGGCACGACATTAACCTTCGTACATAAACAATAAATCAAGGCACGACATTAACCTTTGTGCATAAACAATAAATCAAGGTATGACATCACCCTTCGTGCATTATCACTCTTCCTCACCCAAATAACAATCACAGTTAATGGCAAGGAATGAAAAAAATAAATCATGAACCGTCCCGGCAAGGGACACAATAATCATCACAACAAAGTCCCGGCAAGGGAGAACAATAACAATTCTACAACCCGGCAAGGGTTCAACAATTTATCTTTAAAATATGTCTCACCACAAGTATTAACAACGACTCACGGTCATGCCAGATGCCGATGTATGGATGCTCGTCACCACAGCCCATACACCGCATTCGATCACATAGCACATAGCACACAATCCTATTCCCTCAAGCTAGGATAGAACAAACACTTACCTCAAATGTTTACGAATAACTCAATCTGTGGCAATGCCTTTTCCTTTCAAATTTGGCTCCAATCCAATCGTATCTATACACAATTGATTTAATATCATCAATATTACTCAACAAACTAATTCATAAGGCCAATTACAACTTTTACAACATTCTGCCCGGAATAGTGAATTTCGACCCCGAGCCCACATGGTCGGAACTCGGGGTTCGGACCAAAATCCGGTTATTCATTCCCCCACGAGTTCAAGTATATGATTTGTTTCAAAATCGGACCTCAATTCGAGGTCCAATTTCCCAATTCATGAAAACCCCTATATTCTATTAAAAACAAGAAATTATACCATGAAAACCTTTGATTTCTATTGTAAAACATGTTTAATGTTGTTAGGAATTGAAAGAATTAAGTAAAAAGTGACTTACAACTGCTTTGAAGAAGAGGGAGTTCGTGAAAAATCGCCAATGGGTGTTTTTGGGTTGTGAAATGTGAAAAATGAAGCTAGAAATCGTGATTTACAGGTCTCGTGTTCGCATTTGCGAACATGGGTTCGCAATTGCGAACCCCGACCAATTTCTGGAGTTTGAAAAATAAGCTAAGGATGGAAAGTTCGCATTTGCGAAGCCAAGGCAAATGTTGGGGGTTTTGCATTTGCGACATAATGTTCACATTTGCGAACAAGGCTGGCTTCAAGGGACCTTCGCATTTGCGAAGAATGCTTCGCATTTGCAAGGCCTGGCTTAACAATGAAGGCCTCGCATTTGCGAGGTTACGTATTTGCGAGGTTGTGTTCGCATTTGCGAACCCAAGCAGTCCTGGACGCCCTTCGCATTTGCGATCAAGTGTTCACATTTGCGAACACTGCCTTGATCTGTCACCTTCGTAATTGCGAGAAATGCTTCGCAAATGCGAAGCCAACAGCTGGGTGAAAAACCAGCAGTGCAAAAATTTAGAAATTCATCCAACGGCCTATCAAATCTTTACTCGAGCCCCCCGGGCTACAAACCAAACATGTACACAACATCAAAAACACATTTCGAACTTGTTCGTGCGATCACTTCGCCAATATCACATCGTTTTCATCAAATCAAGCCTCAAGTTCATGATTTTCATACTTTTGATTTTCAAAACTTACAAACTTGGAACTCAAGGTCCAAAACATATCAAACGACATCCGAATGTCACCAAACTTTGCAGAAAGCACATATATAATATTTAAGACTTGTATCGGGCGTCGGAACCAAAATACGAGCCCGATACCAAGGTCAATTAATTCATTTTCCTTTAACAATTACATCAAAAACAATTTCACAGAAAAATTCATAACTTGGGCTCTAGGCCACAGAATTCGACTCCGGACGCATGTCCAAGTCCCATATTTTCCTACGGACCTTTCGGGACCATCCAATCTCGGGTCCGGGTCCGTTTACCAAAAATGTTGACCGAAGTCAACCATATCAATATTAATATTATTTTTCTCCAAATTTCTCATAGAATTCATATTTTCTATCACAAAAACTTTCCGGCCACATGCCCGGATCGTGAACGTAAATCGGGGTAACATAGAATGAAGGTTTTCAAGGCCTCAGAAGCTCAAAATGATTAATAAAATAAGTGATGACCCTTTGGGTCGTCACAATCTCCACCTCTAAAACAACCGTTCGTCCTCGAACGGACAAAAGAAAGAAGTACCGGAGTCAGGAAACAAGTGTGGGTAGCGGCTCCGCATATCGGACTCGGACTCCCAGGTCGATGCCTCAGGAGGCTGACCTCTCCACTGAACGCGCACAGAAGGATAACTCTTCGACCTCAACTGTCGAACCTGCCGGTCTAGAATGGCCACCGGCTCCTCCTCGTAAGATAGATCATTGTCCAATTGGACAGTGCTGAAGTCTAATACATGAGTGGGATCGCCGTGGTATCTCTGAAGCATAGATACATGAAAAACTGGATGTACGGCTGATAAGCTACGCGGCAAAGCTAGTCTGTAAGCCACCTCTCCCACTCTGTCTAGAATTTCAAATGGGCCAATATACCTAGGGATGAGCTTGCCCTTCTTCCCGAACCTCATCACGCCCTTCATAGGCGACACTCGGAGCAATGCTCGTTCACCAACCATGAAATCTACATCTCGAACCTTACGATCCGCATAAGTCTTCTGCCTGGACTGAGCTGAACGCAATCTCTCCCGAATAGTCTTGACCTTATCCAAGGCCTCCTGAACTAAGTCCGTACCCAACAACCGAGCCTCTCCCGGTTCAAACCATCCAACTGGAGATCGACATCGCCTACCATACAACGCCTCATACGGGGCCATCTGGATGCTGGACTGGTAGCTGTTGTTGTAGGCGAACTCTGCTAATGGCAGAAACTGGTCCCAGCCTCCGAAATCAATAACACAGGCTCGAAGCATGTCCTCAAGAATCTGAATAGTCCTCTCGGACTGGCCATCCGTCTGAGGATGAAATGCTGTACTCAACTGAACCCGGGTACCTAACTCCTGCTGGACCGCTCTCCAGAACCGCGAGGTAAACTGCGTACCCCGATCAGAGATAATAGATACTGGCACCCCATGAAGACGAACAATCTCCCTAATGTAAATCTCCACTAACCTCTCCGACGAGTAGGAGACAGATATCGGAATAAAGTGTGCTGACTTGGTCAGCCTATCAACAATGACCCAAATAGCATCAAATTTCCTCCGAGTCAAAGGAAGTCCAGTAACAAAGTCCATAGTGATCCGCTCCCATTTCCACTCGGGAATATCAATCCTCTGGAATACACCACCAAGTCTCTGGTGCTCATATTTCACCTGCCGACAATTTAGACACCGAGCGACATATGCAACGATATCTTTCTTCATTCTGCGCCACCAATAGTGCTGTCGTAAGTCCTGGTACATCTTCGCGGCGCCTGGGTGAATAGAATACCGTGAAGTGTGGGCCTCCGCTAAGATCAACTCTCAAATCCCTTCCACATTGGGCACACAAACGCGCCCCTGCAATCTCAATACTCCGTCATCATCTAGAGTTATCTTCGTAGCACCTCCCCGCTGTACAGTATCCCTCAAGTCACGCAAAGGAGGATCATCAAATTGCCTCTCATGGATACGCTCAAATAGAGAAGAACGAGCGACCGTGCAGGCTAACACCCTGCTAGGATAAAAAATGTCTAGTCTCACGAACCGTTTGGCTAAGGCCTGGACATCTAGAGCTAATGGTCTCTGACTGACCGGAATGAATGCAAGACTACCCATGCTCTCAGACTTTCTACTCAATGCATCGGCCACCACATTGGCCTTACCTGGGTGATATAAGATAGTAACATCATAGTCTTTTAGCAACTCTAACCATCTCCGTTGTCGTAGATTTAGCTCCTTTTGCTTGAACAAGTACTGTAGGCTTTTGTGATCAGTGTACACCTCACATGTCACACCATATAGATAATGCCTCCGGATCTTTAAGGCATGAACCACTGCTGCTAACTCAAGATCATGAACTGGATAATTCTTCTCATGTATCTTTAGCTGTCTCGAAGCATAAGCGATAACCTTACCATCCTGCATCAATACCGCTCCAAGCCCTATACGAGATGCGTCACAATACACTATATAAGGTCCTGCACCCGTAGGTAGTATCAACACTGGTACGATGGTCAAGGCTGTCTTGAGCTTCTGAAAGCTCGCCTCACACTCCTCTGACCACTGGAACTGGACACCCTTCTGGGTCAACCTGGTCATCGGGGCTGCAATAGAAGAAAACCCCTCTACAAATCGACGGTAGTAACCTGCTAACCCCAAGAAACTCCGGATCTCAGTCAATGGAGCTGGTCGAGGCCAATTCTGGACTGCCTCAATCTTCTTTGGGCCCACCCGAATACCTTCCACTGATACAATGTGGTCCATAAATGCCACCGAACTCAACCAGAACTCACATTTCGAAAACTTGGCATATAGTTGATTATCCTTTAGGGTCTGATAACCTCTCTGAGATGTTGCGCATGCACTTCCTAACTGCGGGAGCATAACAATACGTTATCCATGGGTACTATCACGAGCCAGTCTACTTGTTACAACCCATATCCACACAAATTAGTTCATTCCATAAGTTAGATAACACAAATCCAAGAAGGAATTATCCTTGAGATGATAAGAAGTTAATCCGATTAATCTTAAGTGATACAAGGGTGCATAAGGGTGAGTAACAAGTATTAAAAGTTAAACGAATCAAGGATGCTGTAACTCGTACTTTTGGGTAAACCTATAGATTCTTAGTATACTTAGGAGGTCATGATTTAAGGTATTTGAATCATATAATATCCGTATCATAATTCTTGAAGTCAAACGAGTTATGAACCAAAAGTCGACAAAAGTTGTTGCAACTTAGGTTCATAGTTTTACCTAAACTTTAGGTCAAATGTTATTAAGTCTTTCTCCCAATATACTTGGAATTACGGGGTGATCTACCCACCAAATTGAAGATCTATGAGTCTAGTTTCCAACTCATTAAACGGTTTAGCAATACGACATTGGAATAGAGAGATATAGACATTTTCGTGAGACTGCACAAGCTGCTTGGTGCAAGTAGGTGAGTCAGCTACTTGGTTAAATGTCGGCCCAAAAGAGGGAATTTCGGGTCAGAAAAGGAGCCCATTAAAAGGCTTATCTTCTGCAATATATCCCTCTTTATATTTCACAAATAACCAGACCTAAAACCCTGCAAACTTCCTCCCAAAAATTATCCACAAACCCTAATTGATTTTCCTCTCTTTCAAGTTCAAATTGGGGGTAAACACTAGAGTTTGAAGAACCAAGTTAAAGGCTGAGTTATCCAACAACAAAGGTGAGTTTACTGCTATATTTCATACATTTATTCTGCTGTAAATTCATGGTAATTCGTTATATACATGTAAGAACTCACGGGACGGTGATCGGAAGCCGTGAGTTCAAGTTATTCACTTGTAGCGGACTGTTTTGTGGACTGTTTTGTGTTGCTGTTGGGCTGCATTTTTATTACTATTTTGTGGAGTTTTGGAGGAGGCAAGGTGTGGAGAAACACCATATATATGTTGGGTTGTGGTCTGCTAGTTCTTCGTAATATTTGTGGGTCATTTGGTACGACTATAGTGGCCGTCATATGTATGATGTGATTAGGTTGTGTGTGGACTGTTTTGGGAGGCTCAATATGTTTATTATTGATGTTGTTTAGGCTGTTTGGTGATTGTTTTGAATGGTGTGAAGTCATATATATAGGGGAGGTGCTGTCCGTTTCATCACAAAATAGGTTGTGATTGGTACATAATAGTTGCGACGGTTAAACGTTAACGATAGTGTCATTTCTCCTATTGTAGACTAAGGAGTCGTGACGTTTGCATAGCTTGAGGTTGTGGCAGTATATACAAGGTATGTGTGGCTGTCCCTTTCCTTCTTTTGCACGACTCCGATTAACATAATGTAATGAACGAGCTTCCAAAGATACTCTATTCTTAGAAGCTAGCAGTACTTACATTGTTTCCCCTCTTATGGAACCATTAATGTTGATGTTGCTTCTCTTATTCTTATGTTATCAATCTTGTTGGTACTTCCTGATTCCTATAAGGTTCATAGTGAAGAGTTAGTCCTAATAAGTTGTACATAGGATACCGACCTTACGTCACTCCGAAAGGTCTACAAGGTGTTTCCAAGAGTCGAACATGCATTATATATATGTATCTATTTTACTCTACCGAGCCGCGCTATAGTCGGCCGGGTACGGCACCTATTGTGCAACCACTAATCAGTTGGGTTTTACCGAGCTCCACGTGGCCGGGTACGATTCTACCGAGCCTTATAATGGCCGGGTATGTTTTTACCGAGCCTATTACGGTCGGGTACGATATGATGATGATGATGCCCACAGAGGCGTATGTTTTAAAAGATTATGTATTTATACATATGTATCATGTATTTCATGTCAGTAGCCCTCAGAGGTACTCAGATGTTACAGGTTGTATATTTTCTATGCCTACTTACATTATTGTTCGTATTTATGGTTCTCTGCCTTACATACTCAGTACTTTATTCGTAGCGACGTCCTTTTATTTGTGGACGCTGCATGTCATACTGCAGGTCCTGATAGACAGCCAGGTGCAGCTCCACCATCACAGTAGGTTGTCCAGTTCGGCGGTGATTGGCGAAATCCCTTCTCGGACTTGCCTTGGTCTTGGTATGCATTTTTGTTATAGACATTATGGGTATGTCGGGGCCCTGTTCCGGCTATGTTGCAGAACTTATGTTCCTTTAGAGGCTCATAGACAAGTGTCGACTCATGTATAGTTTGGTATGCCTTGTCGGCTGGTTTTTGTTGTATAGTCTTTCATTTTAGCGTGGTAGCTTGTACCATATGTATATAGTTTCTTGATTGTCTGGTCATCCCATGTTATGTAGGTTCATGCAATCATATTTTATTGTTGGTTGTTCATGATCCATGTCTACCATTTATATTGGTCTCGTCGGCCTAAAAGATAATAAAGAAGGTTAGATAAAATGTACGTTGGTGCTCGGCAAGTATGGTCGGGTGCTAGTCATGGTCCTCCGGTTTGGGTCGTGACAAACTTGGTATCAGAGCAAGTCTGTCCTAGGGATTGTCTATGAGCCATGTCTAGTAGAGTCTTGATTATGGATGTGTAGCGCGCCACATTTATAATCGGGAGGCTACATGACATCTAGGGTTGTTACCTTCTTCCTGAATCTAGATCGTGCATAGAGTTGAGTCATAAGTGTTCGTCTCTAATATTCACCTTGTTTTCTTTCAGCGATGCCTTCGACTAGGAAACAAACAATTAGTAGACGGCTTGATACAGCTGCGGGAGAGGGTACCAGTCAGGTGCCCCAAGCCAGAGCAGGCCAAAGTGAGGCTCAAAGTGAGATGCCGTCTCATACCTCATCTACTCCGTCTCCTCCAGAGGATATTAGGTGGCACCCAGCACCTCCAGCTCCTCCGTCTGGCACTACAGACCAGGATATGCGGAGTGCTTTGCAGTTATTGACTAGCTTGGTAGCTGCTCAGGCTCAGAGGCAGAATACAGGTGCTGCTGATAAACCAATTAGTACAAGAGTTCGTGATTTTATTAATTTAGACCCTCCAGTGTGTTTACCGGATCAGACCCCAAGGAGGATCCGCAGACTTTTATTGACCGGGTTCATCGTACACTACGGGTTATGCATGTTAGTGATACAGAGGCAGTAGAGTTGGCTTCTTATCGGCTACGGGATTTAGCGGTTCTTTGGTATGATAGTTGGGAGAGATCCAGGGGGTCCGAACGCTCCTCCAGCTGTGTGGAAGGATTTTTCTGAGGCCTTTCTTCGTCACTATTTGCCGGTTGAGATACGACGAGCTAGAGCTGATAAGTTCTTGAACCTTAGACAAGGTAATTTAAGTGTGCGAGAGTATAGCATGCAGTTTGATTGTTTAGCAAGGTATGCTCCCCATATAGTGGCCGAGATGAGTGATAGGGTGCATTTGTTCGTGAACGGGTTGGGACCCTATCTGATTAATGAGTGTATGACAACCTCCTTGGTAGAAGGCATGGATATTTCCCGTATTCAAGCTTATGCCCAGACCTTAGAGGATCGTAAGCGCCGGCAGAGGGCAGATAGGGAGCACGATAGGGGCCAGCATAAGAGGGCGAGATTTGCAAGGTATTCTGATGACTTCAAAGGCAGCGCCAGGCCCCAGTCTTCGAGGAGTTCGGCGCCATCTGTAGCTAGTGCTCCTCCACAGTTTCGGAGGCCTCGATATGATCGATCCTATTCTGGTCCAGGTCAGAGTTCGCAGGCATCTGGATCGCAACATCACAGGGATACTAGTCAGACGAAACCCCCAACACCACGTTGTGATCGGTGCGGCAAGGCCCACTTTGGACTGTGCCGTCGAGGTTCTGATGTGTGTTATTCTTGCAGACAGCCTGGCCATATGATGCGGGATTGTCCTAACAGGAGAGATGATGGTATGGCTCAGCCGACTAGATCTGTGTCTGGTTCTTCCTCATCAGTTCGACCTCCAGCACGGGGTTTTCAGCAGTCGACAAGTCGTGGTAGAGGTAGAGGTGCAGGACCGAGTTCGAGTGGTGCTCAAAATCGAACATATGCTCTAGTAGGTCGACAGGATCTCGAGTCGTCTCCAGATGTTGTTACAGGTATATTATATGTGTTTTCTTATGATGTATATGCGTTGATTGATCCGGGATCTACATTATCATATGTTACACCCTTTGTGGCTAATAAGTTTGGCATTGAACCCGAATTGATAAGTAAACCCCTTGCGGTATCTACTCCAATAGGAGATTCTGTGATTGCTAGAAGGGTATATAGAGGTTGCACTGTGATGATTTGTAGTCGTCAAACCTCGGCAGATTTATTTGAGTTAGAAATGGTTGATTTTGATGTGATACTGGGAATGGACTGGTTGGCCTCATGCTATGCAAATGTTGATTGTCATATGAAGATGGTTAAGTTTCAATTTCCTGGTGAACCCGTCATTGAATGGAAGGGGAATATTGCTACATCGAAAGGTAGGTTTATTTCCTATCTTAAGGCAAGGAAAATGATCTCAAAAGGTTACATTTATCATCTTGTTCGCGTTAGGGATGCGAAGGCGAAGCTGCCTACTCTACAATCTATCCCCGTGGTCAATGAATTTCCAGATGTTTTCCCAAATGAACTCCCAGGGCCTTCCTCCAGAAAGGGAGATTGAGTTTAGCATTGATGTGTTGCCTGACACTCAACCGATCTCTATCCCTTCATATAGAATGGCCCTGGCAGACTTGCGAGAGTTGAAGGTGCAGTTAAAGGACTTGCTGGATAATGGCTTTATTAGGCCTAGCACTTCACCTTGGGGTGCGCCGGTCCTATTCGTGCGGAAGAAAGATGGGTCATTACGGATGTGTATCGACTATCGGCAGTTGAATAAGTTTACTATAAAGAACAAGTATCCACTTCAAATAATTGACGACTTGTTTGACCAACTCCAGGGTGCCAAGTATTTCTCCAAGATTGACTTACATTCAGGGTATCATTAGATGAGGGTTAAGGAGAAGGATATTCCAAAGACGGCCTTTCGGACAAGATATGGACACTTTGAGTTCTTGGTGATGTCGTTCGGGCTAACAAATGCCCCAGCAGCTTTTATGGATCTCATGAATACTGTATCGAGGCCCTATCTTGATGTGTTCGTGATTGTATTCATTGATGACATTCTGGTGTATTCTCGTTCGGAGGAGGAACATGCGAGCCACTTACGGATAGTATTACAGATGCTTCAGGATCGTAAGTTATATGCTAAACTCGCCAAATGTGAATTCTGGCTGAACTCAGTAGCATTCCTTGGCCATGTGATATCTGACGAGGGTATTAGTGTCGACACTCGGAAGATTGATGCAGTAAAGAATTGGCCGAGACCTACAACACCATCAGAAGTTCGTAGCTTCCTGGGGCTAGCGGGATATTATAGGCGGTTTGTAGAAGGGTTTTCCTCTATATCAGCACCATTGACTAAGTTAACACAGAAATCCACCAAGTTCCAGTGGTCTAACACTTGTGAACGAAGTTTTCAGGAGCTGAAGGATCGATTGACATCCGCACCGGTGCTTACTCTCCCTGAAGGAATAGAAGGATATGTGGTATATTGTGATGCCTCAGGTATAGGTTTGGGGTGCGTGTTGATGCAGCATGGGAAGGTGATTTCATATGCATCAAGACAATTGAAGAAGCATGAAAAGAATTATCCAACCCATG
>JASVEL010006599.1:0-10727 GCA_032618575.1 Nicotiana noctiflora | reverse complement strand
AATTGGATGTCAACAGCTGCCCCTCTTTGACCGGAGACGATGAAAGAGTTTTCGGGCAAAGAATATTGACTTAGTAGCCAATTTTGTCCTGACCATCAAGGTTTAAATGGGATAAAGGGGGGAAAAAAGTTATTGTGGCCGAACTCCGGGCTCCAGTTGCCTACATATCTTGGGTTTCACGAGAATCATGCCATATGTAGTTCAAGACTTATGGTATCCTGGGTAGGACTCACTTATCGATGCAGATCCTAAAATGTTGCCCTAGTGTTGAATTACAGAGACACTGGGTACCATGATTGAAAGAAAGATGTTTGAAATAAGAATTTGATTATGAATTTGGAGAGTTGAGCCGAGCGGAGTTCGAAGTAGATCCTTGACCTTTGTTGGAGAGTTTGGTATTCCTCTCCAACAAACTGCCCCAGTTCACTGCTAAGAAATAGTTCCACGTTGCGCTATATTTCCTGCAAAGCTTAACAATGCTAAAAAAATCTGTTAGGAAATAAGATGCAATATGCCACAAAAGTAATCTTATGATAATAATATTTAGGCGTCAATTCATAAGAAATACGAATTTTTTGTGCAAATACATAAAAAATATAATTGCAATGCCATATAAAATTTAGCTTATGAAAATAAATATGGTTGATAATGATTTGTGAAATGTAGGTTTCGGGAATGCTTATGCAAGAGAGACCACTCGGGTCGGAAAAAAAAGTCCTTTAACTTCAATATCCTATTTGAGAGTGGATGGGCCTGATATATCCTATTTGAGGGCGGATAAACCCGACATGTCCTACTGGAAGGTGGACAAGCCTGACATGTCCTATTTGAAGGTGGACAAGCCCGATATGTAGTGCTTTATTTTTTAACTACAAAGATTGATATGATGCAGTGCTAAGAGATTGATATGGTACATAAAACTTGATCCGATGCTAGAGTTACAATAACAATATTCAGGGAGCGATGCAAAAATCTTGGTGCAGTAGCGAATATCCTTGGTGCAGAGAGCTTGATGCAGTGCATTTACAAGGAGCGGTGCCAATAATTTAAAAATTTACATGCTAAAGTTTAATATTAGTAAATTTTGCACTCAAAGAAAACTATGAGATTTATAATTTACGATAGCTCGGCTTGATCGCTATGTTGTACTATATTTCCTGCAGGGCAAATTCATCAGTATAGTAGATATTGAAATGCGATATGCTGTAAAATAATCTTAAAAATGACACATTTTGGGCGTTTACTTATACAATACGGCCTAGTCGGCCAAAATGATTTGATAAAAATGTAGCTTTATCCCAATAATAATTTTCAACAATAACGTGCAGTTTATAAATATGCTTTGCAATGATTTATGATAATAGTGCACTTTTAAAATAACACTAAAATCATGACCGTCAAGGTCAAAATAAATTAATAAAAAACATGTGAATATGTGATAAAGTGTCCTGTTGTTTAGGTGGACAACCTATATATCATAAAGCGTGCTTAAAAAATCCAAGTAAAGGCGGATAAGCCTAAATTTTAATGCATACATGCCCTGTTGAAGGCGGACAAGCGTAATTGTTTAATGCATAAACGTCCTATTAAAGGAGGACAAGCCTAAATATTATAGAATCAAGTGTGCTGAAAATTCAATTAAATGCGGATAAGCCTGAATGCATAAATGTCCTATTGAAGGCGGACAAGCCTAAATATCATATTAAAGGAAAGCGTGCTTAAAACTCAAATTAAGGCGGATAAACATAAATATTAATGCATAAATGTCCTATTATTAGGCGGATGACCCCATGTCCAATTAATTAGGTGGACAACCTCATGTCCTATTATCAGGCGGACAATCTTATGTCCTATTAATCCGGCGGACGACCTCTTGTCCTATTAATTAGGCGAACTACCTTATGTCCTATTGTCAGGCGGACTACCTTACGTCCTATTATCAGGCGGACTACCTTATGTCCTATTATCAGGCGGACTACCTTATGTCCTATTATCAGGCGGACTACCTCATGTCCTGTTAATTAGGCGGACTACCTTATGTCCTATTATCAGGCGGACTACCTCATGTCCTATTATCACGCGGACAACCTCATGTCCCATTAATTAGGCGGACTACCTTATGTCCTATTATCAGGCGGACTACCTCATGTCCTATTATCAGGTGGACTACCTCATGTCCTATTATCAGGTGGACGACCTTTTTGTCCTATTATTAGGTGGACAAACCCTAGATGCATGGTGCTTGATTTACCATTTATGACATTGGTGCGGTGCGGAAGCTTGGTGCGGTGTAGAAGCTTGGTGCGATGCTTGTTTTGTAGTTTTACAATGCGGTGCGAAAAGCTTGGCATGGTTACTTCAAAGTAACATATACTGATAGTGCAATGCAGAAAGCATGGTGCAATAATTTTGTAATAGCAAATGGTGCGATGCAAAGAGCTTGATGAAATGCTTTTTAAGTAGTGAATATTTCTGGTGCAATGCTAACAATCATTGGATCTTCATGCTAAAGCTTTTCTATTAATAAATTCCTGCACTCAAAGAAAAATTATAAGTTTCATAGTTTGATTTGCGCTTGCTTGGTTTCGTCCTTTACTTTGCATGAACTTTGTGACTTTTGACTTGATGCTGAGCTTTGCGACAACATGTAATGTTAGAGAATAACTATAATATGCCCCTGCATTACTCAAAGTAAATTCATTAGTATAAAATAAAGTGATTGCCTTGCATTGAACGTCAAAGTTTGGCTTTGAATCTGCAACTTGTTGCCATGGCATTCTAGAATTTGTTGTTGTGCTTGTAATAACTATGTAGCTTGAAATTTCATTTTCTGCTTTGCCGAATGATGAGGATCCTTTTGCGAAAGCTGCCCCGGTTTTGGCTTTTGGGGTAAATGAGATTTTTATTATGATGAGACCGAACCCATAGGGGTGCCTACGTATCCACTCTTAAACGGAAATCAGGTCAAAACGTAGTTCATACAAAAGTTTAACACAAGTACATGAAACATAGTAATCATGAATGGGCGGGCAAAATAGTAGTGATGAAAAGCTCTAGTTAATCGTCTTATTTTGCTTCACGCTTTCTTTTCAGAGGTCTTGGTGCCAAATTTGAAAGATCGCCTTCAACCACGATGGTATTAGCAACTGAAGGGTCATAGTTGTTGCATGGTTGCTCTTGCTGCACCATTATCTTGTTGCTTTCAATCATGTTTTGAATCTTATGCTTAAGTGTTGGGCACTCTTCTGTGTCATGGCCTTGAATATATGAATGGTACGCACAAGTTTTAGACCAATCAAAATCTGGAGGAAGATTTTGTGGGATCCATCCTTTCCTTGGCTGTAAAAGTCATTTCGCCTTCAATCTCTCAAATGTGCTTGTCAATGATTCTTTCAGAGGAGTAAAAGTGGGGAATTTCAGGTTCTTTGAATGACGATAGCTAGATTGTGCTTGATAAGCTTGATGTTGAACGCTTTGCTGAGTAGGTTGGAGTTGTATATGAGTTAGTAGCAGCTGGCTGTTTTGTTGAGATTGTGGTTGATGAGCAGGAATGCAAGCAGAATCTATCTTCCTCTTTTTGCCTTGTAAATTCTCGGGTGTCTCTTCTTGGAAAGTGTCTTGTAATTTTGAATTGTCAATAATTTTTCCAGCTCGAATGCTTGCTTCTATTAGCTTTCCA
Organism: Nicotiana noctiflora; assembly: GCA_032618575.1. Lineage (NCBI taxonomy): Eukaryota > Viridiplantae > Streptophyta > Magnoliopsida > Solanales > Solanaceae > Nicotiana > Nicotiana noctiflora. Next base: position 7,048 of record JASVEL010006599.1, on the reverse strand, counting down.
AATCTAACCAAATCGGAAAAGTTATGTAGTCGCGCACATAACAACTTCTCATAATATATGCCCTTTTGCATATCGATGAAGGTGGAAATCAACTCATTCTCGAGTAATTGAGGGTGTATTTTTGAAGCTTCCAGTCTCCATCGCATGGCATATTCTGCAAAAGACTCGTGTTGTATTCTTTCTACTTCACGCATATCACAAAGCGTTGGACTATCTCCAATATTAAACTTATATTGTTCTACAAAATCGCGGGCCATGTCCTCTCACGTGTTCCATTTGCTAAAATCTTGTTGAGTGTACCAATCAAGCGCTAATTCTGATAGACTCTGAATGAACAACTTCATTCGAATGGCTTCATTATGTCCAATCCCCACCAATCTGCTGCAGTAGTCTTTCAAATGAGAAATCGGATTTCCCTTCCCATTGAAAGTATTGAATTTTGGATTTTTAAATCCTGGCGGAAGCTCAACATTTGGATGCATGCATAAACTTTCATATTTTAAAATTTGAATATTTCTTGCACGCATTTCTTCCTCCGCGATCTTTCTTAGGTTATGGAGCTCTATATGTGGATCATCCCAGCTAGTCATCTTAATTTCCTTTCCTGGTCTTTTGTTTGGACATAGCACCAGTTGATTTTGTTGGCTTTCTGTGACTGACGTTGCAAGTGCGGATGATTGGGTATTGGTCATCATAATGACTGGCAAAGCCTCTGGATTGATAGTAAATTTTGGCGATATTAGTGGAGGACTTATGTAAATAGTTGTTGGATGAGGAGATATGGTCAAAGAGACATTTTGGGTTGAGCTAGAAGTAGAGTTTGTTTTGGGGAGAAGGTTGAAAGTATTTCCCAAATTCACCAAAGTGTTCCTCCGTACAACATTTGTATCCTTATCATCAGTCTCAACTTGCAACAAACCTTTACCAGTACTGAGTGCTCCAAATCGCTTTGCCATTATAGTTGCGTCCTTAATGCAAATTCGCAGCCAAAACAGTGTTCAATGCTAGACAACCTTTAAAGAAAAATAAAATTTTTACAAAATAAAATAAAGTGTTAAGACATTCGTCATAACAAATAAATGCACTAAAATAATAAAATATATTATTAGATAGATTAATCCATGAAATGGTTAAGAAAGAGACCTAAGCTAGAAACAGTAGCCTAAGTTGCAAAATGGATGGACAAGAATGAGTTGTTATTTAGAGGGCTCTAATGCACAAGACTTGTTGACATGGAAGAAAAATGATTTGAAGTTTTATGAAGGGCTAACTTATGCCGAATATCAAAGTTTTAGCTCTAGCACAAGTCTTTTTCCTTGCATGACTCTAGAATTTTAAATAATAATAAAAATTGCCCCGATTTTAAGAAGTTTTTATTTTATTTTATATTACTCCATGGCATGATGTCCATTTCAAGCATACTCAACATGCGCGCTGAAAAAATATGCCCCAGTTTCTTTTACGAAGATAAAAATAAAATTTTGCTATAATGAGACCGAGTCTCCTATAACTGTGTTTTAAAGAGGCCAAAGATGAATTATTTTGACGCTGTAAGATAATATTTGGCTGTTTGAATACCGCCAGGCTCAGAACCAAGATATTTAATTAGGATATAAAAGTCAATTGGACATGAAATGAGTCTCTATTATTATTTAGCGTTGGCAAGTCATAAAGCTATCGAGGCCCGAAATACGGTATCAACCATTTTGAAACTTATGGGATAGTACCTCGACTCACATGCCAAGACGTAGAATTAACGGGTGTGTGAAGATTAATCTCGACCACCCGAAATAAGATGATGCAAACGCTTAAATGAATATGTGAAAATATTAAAAAGAATTTGATGTTAAAAATTAACCAAATAGTGGCCTTATGTTGCTGAGTTGATGGTGCAAAATTAGACACCTACCTACTTGTATTTGAGAATTAGTACGAATATTTAAATTCTGAGAGATATGAAGCTATGAGACAAAAATTAGAGGTGCAAGATTGTGCCAGAATTGAATAAATTAAAAATTTATGTAAGGCACGAGTGGTGATATTTAAAAAATAATATGTAATTATATTTGTAAGAAAAGAACACGAATAAAAATCAACTCACAAAATTAGATTGGCAAAATATTCTCATATTATAAAAGATTACGCTAGTTTTTTTTAGAATGCTATCTTGCTTAGGGAGTCAGATGCTCATTGTTGTGTAAAGAAAAATTTTAAGGCTAGTTTAAGGCACGAATATTGAGGAATTTCATGACAAACCGAGCCTATTGAAGAGCTTATGGGAAAGACGTCGTACTTTATTAAAATTAGAAGATACCGAGAGACTAAAGATATCTTAATTAGACTCTAAGAATTGGAGTAGACCTAAAAGAAATTTGAGCTTAAATGCACAATGATGCTCTAGAGTCGTTAAAGAGTGCTAAGCGCGGAATGGTGGTAATTATTATTATTAATTCAGAAAAATAATATAAAAAATAAGGAACAGAAAAATATATGAACGAATGAAAGATATAAGCAAGTTGAATAGTTAATACTTCATTTTTCTAACAAAACAACAGATAATATTAGTAAAAATAATAAAGTCAAGTAAGTAACATAGCAAATAAGCAAGTAAGCAAGTAGGCAAGCAAAGCATGTGACACATTCCAAAGAGCAAATAATAGCGCGTCCTAATACGTGAGGGCCTCTTTGTGCCAGAGGTAGGCCTAACGTGTATTTGAAAGATAAGTATGCCATTATGTATCATCTCATTTCTATAAATTAATTAAGTAATTCTATTTTTCTTAAAAGCATAGTAAAATATGTCTGCTTAAACATATATATATATATTTTAAAAGGGTGTATTTTCATCAAAAGAATAAAATATTATAAAATATATTTATTATAATTAATTAAGCAAGTAATTTTATTTTCAAAAGCAAAAAGAAGTACATGAATCGCGTATGCCATTTATTTATTTTTACGTAAAGAAAATCAAAGAAAGTACAATAAAAGATATTTTATCATATATAAACTTTTTGTTGTTCCGCAAGATTATATTATTTGAAAATATTACACATATTATAAAAAAAGATAGTCATGCTCCTTTAACTAGGATTTAATTAATTTAAAGTAAATAATCTACATAATCGTCATGTTTACCCTTCAAATAATGCATATAAATATGATAAGTGTCACTAGGGGTTGAAAACCCACTTGGACATTTCGGTAAGGTTAACTAATGGATTTAATACACCTCGGGTATTAGATCACCTAAGGTTAAAAATGATGCATGCTCTTAAAAGGGTTTTGGTTTAGCTCTATCTTATGCTGACTAAGATTGGGTTTTCTAGACTGGTCTGCCCCCAAGTGGACAACTTGAGAGTGGAAAGCCCGTGACTGTTGACTGCACCGCTGATCGACTTACCCACGAACTTTCCCCTAAAAGGTATTTTTAATAGTGCACGACCGCAAACCGCGTAACCGCTAGGTGAGTGCTTTGTGTGAATTTTCCAAAAGTGGAGGAAGTGAAACGGAATGACAATTTAAATAAAGCAATAAGAACAAATAAACAATTCATAAAATATAGTTTTTCATATAAAGGCAATTCAAATAAGCATCATAACAATCACAAATAAAATTTTATTATTAACCTAAGTGTGTTATGGTTTAGAACCTAGAATCCCCAGCAGAGTCGCCATGTTGTTATACCCCATTTTAACACGGGTCAAATTAGAGTATAACATATTGGTAATTCTGAAAGTTTAATTAATTAAAGAGAGTCGCCACCTAATTATTTTAATGGTAAATTAGGACACCAATTTTAGCTAAATATTAGTTAAAGTTAACTCTATTTTTTTTTGGTCTGCTTAGCTTAAGATTATGGGTAAAGGTTCTAATTAATCTTATAGGGAAGGTTATTTAGGCACCCTATATGATCCGCTAATTACGGTTAACCGACCAAACTTAGGTTAATAGTTAAAAAATATTATATATATATATACCTTTGACTAAAAATTCGATTAAGAGTTATCAAACTTGGTTAAGAAGAATCTGATTTTTGATAAAAAAAACAATCCAAATTATCTTTCGAAAACAAGTTTTACAAAGAAGCCATTTGATGCTAACAAGTTTAAATCTGAACTTATGGGTGTTAAAGAAAGTATAAGAATAGGATTTGAAGAACGTCCCTCCAAAATTAAGTAGCTTGTAAGAAAATATTAGTATAGCAAAATGTTATCAAGCTACTGTTTTAAATAGTCCTTAAAACAGACGTGGCATTCCAAGTGATAAAATAGGTATGATACTTATTAATAGAGTGAGAATACTACGTGATTAAATAAGACTCGACTATTTCTTCCATGTTAATAATGGGCTCCAATATAAAATTTCAAAAAATAAGCAAACACAAAAATGTAAATCGGCAATTACAAAAACTAAGATAAAATGAGTGATAGGAACAGAAACTAGGACGTCATAGGCGCCCCCAAGTACTTCGCTTGTTTTCCTGCTATCCAATGCATGCACTATAAGGATATGAAAATATTTGTAGACTCCATGCTCGGGTATGGGTATCGGGTCTCATTTTGAGACTCCATTTTGCTCCAAATGCATATGCAAAACAAAGAAAACAAGAGAGGGAAGAATTAGGGCGCAATTTAATTTTATGTGATATACAAAAATGGAACACACAAGACAAATATATCTGCAACAATCCAGAAGCTTGAAAACAGCAGCATACTACATAAAAATGATTCATAGAGGGAAGTGATAATTTATAAAATGAGTTAAGATAGAACCAATCAAGCAAACAGGGATGCTCGTTATTTAAAAATCAAAAAGCAAGGAAAAAAAAATACCCAGTAACAAAATATCTAAACTAGAATATATGAGTGCATATTAGTATTTCATTGTTAGCTCAAGGGAATGGGTCCTAAATAAAGTGTTTTAAGCATGAGGTCTAAATGAAAGTTTGACAGCATGTGGCGTCGAATAAACATCTTCAAGTCCTACAATCGTGACCTCTATATTTTCTACAAAAAACATCGTCCCTTCCACATAAGAACACCCTAACATTTAAACAAAAAATATCCTTTAATAATATACACAGTCCATAAATGAGTGAACGACGACTAAATTAATCATCACGATGACTAACAAGTTAAATGTGGACTGATGAACTTATAAGTAAATTATATTGCTACGCCACCTCAGATAATCAGGATCCCTAATATATATATTTTTTAAAATGTTTCAATTCCAGAGTTCACTCATATAGATTTAGCACTTGTTCCTAATACATTTTAGGATACTTAATCAAGGTAAGTGGAAAAGACTATGCCTTGTACAATCTGAACAACTTAAGACTTAGTTCCAATAGACATATACTTAGTTTATTATCCTTAAATTTTATACATATCTTGATCAGGTTTTGATCATACAAACATTTTTATAAAAAGCAAGATTTAGAACTATTTACTACTTAATTTGCAATTAACATACATACAACTGAACCATGGTCTTTAAGAAAGAGAACACTATTGCATGATCTCTAATATATGACCAATAACTAAATAAAACTAGGACATATCTGCTAATAAAACTAGATATTAGTTTATCCATCATTAACTGTCAACAAAGAGGCATGGCTAACATTGAGGATACTCGGAATACGAGAAGCAAACCAAAACTAGCAATAGACCAAAACTAGACAGATGCAAAATCTTACCCATGTTTTGAATACGAACATAATCAAAAACAGGGAAAAGAACTGAGCTTTCTCGGTGCAGTGAACCGAGGCGTTGGCTTTAGATCTATCGAACCCCGATCTCGAGCTTGCTAGCTCGGATGATTGTTAAAATGATGAAATAGTCAGCAAAATGCAGCACATATGTTGTATTTAAAACCAGCAGAATCAAGAGACAAAAGAAAAAAGAAGATTTTGGCAAGGCCAAAATTATAAGAACATATGAGAGCAGTAGCTTTTATGAGTTCCAGCCCCCCTCTCGATTTCTAAGCTCTTGCCAATATTTATAGGCAGATCTTCAAACCCTAGGGTTTCTGATTAGGTGCGATTTTGAATTAGCCGTTTGGAAGTCAAATTAGCCGTTTGAAAATCGAGATTCAAATCCATTGATGTCAGCTTCCATGGTGCCGAAAATCAGAATTTTCTCAGGAGCTACTTTGGCTCATTATGTCACGAGTTTCATTGGGCAGATGAGAGAAAATTTCACATAAAAATGGAGGAAACAAGGTCTGGCATAGTTGATGAAGAGTTGGATCTTTGTCTCAAAGGGGAAAAGGGATATAGGGCACCACTTTTGAGATGTACGTATTAATTTTAGGGGTTAAGATTGAGAGAGATCTGGATAGTCCTATGGTTGGGCTAAAGGGATGATTTTTGGGCTGCTAGGTTAACATGATTGGGCTAGTGAATTTGGACGGATTGGGCTATATTGTATGTAGTGGTTTGGGTTGTTCAGTTTGGCTAACATTTGGCCCTTCTCATTCTTCTTTTAATTATTTGAACTTCTTACTTAGACCAAAATAATAGTTATACTAATAATAATTAACAATAATATCAAGTAGAAAATTATTTGAGATGTCTAGCAATGAAATTTTGTAATAGATAATTTTATAGTACTCAAGTAAAATTATCATGAATAAAAAAAATAAATTATTTTAGTATGTAACCAATATAAAATAAACATGCAACTAACGTATAAATAATTTAAACAAATATTTTATGAGTAAGAGTAGGATTATTGCAATAAGAGGAGGACATTTGTTACGGAAATATCATTCAATTGATTAATTTTGAATAATTTGAGTGATAGTGTCGATAACACATACAATAGTAATACTAGTAATTAATACTAATGATAATAATAATACTACTATTACTACTTTTACTAATAATAATAATAATAATAATAATATTAATAATAATTATAATAATAACAATAAAAGAAGAAGAAGTCAAAATTGTACTAAAAATAATATATTAAAGATTCTTACGTCATTAACGATATTAGAAGCTCAAGCAAACAACTAGGAAGAAAGGAGGGACAAA